>JASDQU010100569.1:205683-216039 GCA_032191745.1 Picea mariana
TTGAGTTTCATTTTTTATGTTTCGTGTGCGTGTTTCATAATTTTGTTTCAGCTAGCTCGATTGCGATTTCGCCTTTGTTTTTTTTTGTTGTTTTGGTTTCCGCACTTTTGAAGGTTGTGTTTAGCAAGAAAATGGTTGACCTCAAATCATGCAACATAGCGAACTTTGTTCCTAATTCATCACTCACATTCAACACAAGAAGTGCCGAGGAACCTATGGTTACTTTGAAGAGTCCTCTATCTAACCTGCATAGATGAACAACTTTGGAAAAATGCAGAAAGGTCTGCCCGGTGGTCTAGTGAAACCTTATGGGAAAGTTGGAAAGCTGAAAAGGACTACATAAACCCCGAATATAAAGCTAGCAAAGGATTCATCTTAACCATCTAACTTTGCAAATTAAACTGACGTCATCCTCTCTCACTCGCTCAGGGCATTCCGCCGAAATAAAATCGACTTTATCAAATGAGTGAACAATGGGAGAGGGTATGTAGATATCTCTTTCGTGGCTATGGATGCTCACTGGCAGCATAGAAACACCGTAGCAAGTGATTAAAGGCAACTAAAGGCTCCATGCCAGTGAATGTTTTACTAGATTTTGTCAAAAAGGGCATGAGTCAAGGTTACAAGAAACGAGGAGGAATAAATGTGGAAAACCCCACAGGCAGACCCGGAAGCATCAACCAGAGAATTTCAAATGCAAGGGTAAAAGAGGCTCTGATTTAAAACCAGTTAAGTTCTCCACCAGATTTTGTATTAGCCGAGCCTTGAAGGAAGAACGAAGATTCTTCTTTCGCCTAGTAAATTGTCATTTATTGAGCACTCAACACACCCTAAAAAAAGTCTGTGTCAAAATTCCTTTTTAGGTACCACTTGATCTTTTGCTCTGTCTAAATTCGATGTCAGTATGAAAATGTTGCCTTTACTTATCATTTTGTTTCTCATTTAAGTCTCTCAAAGTTTGCTTGAACATGTGAAAACCCATAACTTAAAAGACTAACATTTAAATAAAGAATCGATAGTCAAAACCTTTCCCTGACGCACCCAAAGTTTCAGCATCGCGAAGAATTAAAAAAATGAAAGAGAATCACTCGAGAGTACCAAGGTCGCTGAGCACCGATTTTTTCGCATCAACAAACGGAAGTCGCTCTTTCGCGACAAGTATTGCGCAAGAATATCATCGACAACTGATTCCCTTTGTCATCGATAAAGGGAGAAAAGAGTAAGCGTTGGATGAAGAAAGAAATGATATCACTGATTGTCGACTGCCAAAACATTTTCGGCATCGAGGGTTTTCGAAAACGATAACCCACAAAGAAACCACGATAGGTTTATCTTTGAGGGCCGATCCCCGATACCTTCTCGGCATCGACAGTCCCAAGTTTAGCTTAGAGCGCATGACTTGAACAAAGTCCCGAGTTTGACCAATGCCCGCGAGCTAAGCCCCTGGTCTTCAGTACCACCAAATCTCGAGCCAGTAGTGCTACTTCAGCGTCGTACGATGAAATCGATCGACATCGGAGGTTTTTCACCGAAAGATATCAATTGAAATACAATGTAACTTGGAGCACCACTAAGTATAATTTTGGGACTAACTTACATGAAAATTTAGACAAAGAACACAATAGATACACACGCAAAGAGAAGAAATGATACATCCATTTCAAGATTTTATATTAGATCCCCATCAAGCTCATATTTCATACAAGAGACACTGTCTACACCTTTTGGGCCCATCAACCCAGTTACATTAAGAACATGAAAAATTTTCACAAAAAGGGGAAAACTATAAAAAAAAATTGTGTCGTGGAACAAAGGTCGTCAGTCATGCCTCTTTTGTGTGCAGACTTTCTCCCTAGTTGCTTCGCGCACCCTGAGGTGTTTTCATTTTTTGACCTTCCGTCACCCTTTGTGCTTCATGCAGCTGCACGATCGTATCTTGCGCTTCCTGAAGTTGCCTCTTGAGTCAGGTTACATTCCCTTCACGACCTTGTGGTCCTGACACCTCAAGGGTATTTGTTGCCAATTGGTGTCTTAATTCTCTATTTCCCTGGTAGAGTTCAGTAATGACGAGTTGTTCCTACTCCAGATGCCGAGTAGGCTCTCGAACGTTAGAACCCGTGGCATTTGTCCTCCTCATTTTTCTCTCACTTCCCCGACTTGCGGTTTTGACAGGCTCTAACTGGATAACACGCATAAGTAACTCCTCGACGACTGATCTACGTGACGGGTATGATATGGGGCATGTGAGATGCATCCGATAGAGAGTTGCAGAGGGTGTGTGGTACGATCACCTCAAATTTTCATTAAAATTCCTCAGCCTCCATGATGAGCTGATGATGGTCGGTGCACTTGTTGATGCGACTTTTGTTTGAACAACTCGCCTCGACCTGAGGCGCTGAACGACTTCCCTTATGATAGGATCCAACTTGTTTGGAACATACTCATACTTTTGACACATGTTTGGCTCTGACATCCTTTCCCGACCCCAAAGGCCAACCGGCCACTGGCGTGACTTCGATTCTCATGTTTTTCGTACCTGATCTTTCATGTTGTGGCACACAGATGTAACCCACCCTAACTGGAGAAAAAAAGATGGCACTAACAGAAACGATGCAGGAAATCTGAAGGGTTGCAGAGATCACGTAAGTATCAAACAACCAGGTTTAAGAAAGCTTTACAGGTATGCACCAATCTCAATTCTTCACGCCTACATTTTTTTTTTTTACTTATATTTTGCCAAATGTAGTTCTATACGCAATCTCTAAATGATTTTACTTTCGATTGCAGGAAAGATGCCTCCGACTATTGAGAAAAATTGGCTTAGAAACCACACCGAGAAATCCAAGAGAAATTGGATCAGAAAATCAACAAGGTGATGAGGGATATTGGACTCCCCGAATTCGGCACACCCGGCGACTTCGACGACTTGCGCGACATAGTCAAATCACACACCAAGAAAGATTTGTTATGTGTTGAAGATCTAGCGAAGGTGACCGACACAACGCCAGGACAGGTGCAAAAAGTTATGGAACACCCGATAAGATCTCGGGATGTGCGGCAACAATTAAGCGTCAGTCTGGTGAAATAACAGGCACATGCAGTAAAGATCAGAGGGATTTGCGTGGCTCCGATGGAAAAACACAGATTTCCATACGCCCACACCTGTGAGGAGATGTTCATCAGTTGGTCGGAGTATGAGAAAAGTCACCCTTTCAAAGTGATACCTTGAGATGATTGTTGGAAAATTGTTAGGAGAGAACGCCACGTGGCGAATTCTATTTTGCTTAAAAACACTTTAGCTGTTATTTTTAGTTAATTTTATGTTATAAATAAGAGCATCGACCGATTAGTTAAAGGTCGATGGTTGTTGCAAGAAACTCTCCTTTTCTGGTTTGTTAACAATTATTTTGAAGCTACCCGTAATTGAGAAGTCCTTCTGGACCAGAGACAAGTTATATTTTCATCAAATGCATGTGTGATTGGGCATAGAGAAGAAATATTTCCTATCTTGTCTCATGAATGGATGTTGTAACAAGAGCTATTAAATCTATTTTTAAGTTATTTGATGAAATGTTTTACATTTTTTTTCTTTAATGATGAAGATGAATCATTGTGTTATTATGTGATGGATGATTAGAGTAGGTGAATTAATTTGCTTGCCATTATCCTATCGCATATGTGTTTTCTTTCTGATAATTAATATCTCAGGCAGTAATTGGATGCTCACATGGTTAATGTATTAGTATTAGGCCTGTGGTATAAAATTATCGTCTGCATGCTTGAGTAGCGGGTTATCCCAAGCTCAACCTCTTCTCCAGTAGTTAAACTTAATCTTGTTTGTTGCCAAGTTGGTTTATACCGGCTTACATCTTATATCGGTCCCACCTAAGAGAAAATACAAAAAGAGAAAGTCTGAACTGAAGGAGACACCTTCATAAGAAAACGTAAATCCCATCGATTAAATTGGCCGGATCGCAAGATCTGGAGAACCATTCCACTATTAAACATTGCAGAGTCTAATTGGTCCTCGGTGGCAGGTTTGGTTCTTGCTGTTGAACTAAATGGATTTAGGGCCCATCAACAGAACCTCCTAGTCAACAAAGTCTACCATTGGTCCATCCTGGCTTTCATCTCATACCTCAATCATACATACATCACCAAATTATCAACATCCATATAAAGGAACAACCATCCATCAGAATACATGGGTAATCAACCACTGCAATCATCACCCTGATAAGAACATCCTTCATATACATGGTTCATTTAACATGTTGATGAACTTCCCTTGAATGTAAAACATCACCTCCCAAAGTCTAAATCCAATAACATGGTCCACCCTTAGTGTTAAATAACTCCACCGTAGAGGCTACTACACTATACCAATAGGTTATCCAAATCATCAGGGATACATGGCAAAGGGGTAAGCATGCCTATGCAGGTCTTATAGCAATATGTTCTTTATGTGTTACATACATAAATAAGGTACATACAATACATACTCCAAGTTGAAATAATGTAACTGCAAAGTGTATTCTTATTTTTATTGATATATTATTCATTGGATCAATCCCCATTGCGGATTGATCATGTCGGCTATTGTAAAGGACCAAATCCCCTTTTGCGGATTGGTCAAAATATAATTGTAATAGGCAGAAGAAGAAGTCGGCCCCATAATATATTAAAGAGGCCCCAGAATATACTAAAGGTGGTTATAACCACCCAGAAGAAGAAGTTGACCCTGCCAGTGAAAGGACACTTCCACACGTGCCAGAATTGTATAAATAAGGAGGCTAGCGCCTCACTTAGACACACACTCANCCTTGGGAGAGGACTTTATGTATTTGTTTGAGTTATCTCTTAGCATTGTATTGGCTATCTATAATAAGGAAGTTTTGTTGGGTTTTCTGCCCCATGAGGGTTTCCCAGGATAAATGATGTGTCTCTTGTGATTGTGTATTTCTCAATGATCCTATATTATGCTATTTTTATCTATTGAAATTCAAAGAAATCTAATAATAGCCTAAACATTAACATGGAATCAGAGCTAAGCTAAAGAGAGCATCTTTCACAAGAGAAAGTGAAAAACATCACTCTTGTCATACATGCAAATTAGGGATTTTTGTTGGTGAGGTATTTCAGCCCCAAAACTATCTATAAAAGTGCTTCCTCCCTCAAGGATCATTTTGGCATTCTCAGCGCAACTTTCCAGTGGCTAGATCTCCCAGAAAGTGAAACCCTAGTTTCACAAAGTACCAAAAGTACCAGAAAACCAGAGTACCAGAAGTACCAGAGTACCAGAGGTACCAGAAAACCAGAAGCACCAGTCCAGAAACCACAGATCAAGTTTGAGGGGCTAAAAGTTGGATTTTCAGAAATCTGGCTACACCGGTTTACTTGCCTCAGCTCAGCACATCTATCCCCTGGATCAGAATTTCAAAATTCGAAGTTTGAAAAATTAGGGTTTCCTCATAAAACCCTAAGTTGCAGTTGTAATTGCAAACTCAGAACCAGTTGTAGTTGCTGTTGAAGACTCAGAACTAGTTGCAGTTGCAGTATCAGTTGCAGTTGCAGACTCAGAACTAGTTGTAGTAGTAGTACCAGTTGCAGTTGCAGCCATAGTACCAGTTGCAGTCACCCTTGAAGTTCTTAAGAGTTGGTGATCATTACCACTGCTACCAGATCGTGCCTCTACCTGAAAATTCCGTCAGAGGTATGTACTCACACATGTTTAAATGGTTAAACTTTAAAGAGTATTTGCAGGAGAAGGGATCTCTTGCCATAGATCAGAGGGATCTCAAGATCCAACAGATTCAGAGGAATGATACAACCCAGGTGTGATTATTCTAATATGCATCTATTTGTTATGACATTATCTTGATCAATGTTGCATGTTGAAGCCATGATCAAATTATTAGATGGATTAAAGTAGAGATCATAGATTGTATTCTCTAACCTAACCTTCTGTCAAGATAGCATATTGTCTCGGTAGAGAAGACAAGTTGAAGAAAGCACTTGTCATCTTGAGTGAAGGAGACTTGGAAGAAAAAAAAACACTCATTCTTGAGGACAAGGCTCCAGGTCCCTGGAGAAACCTCATGTATTAGTTCCAGGTTGTCGTGGAGGAATCTTTGATCACAACACTATGAGAGTGTTGACCTTATCTCATATTGTATTCGTTACCTTTAATCTCTGCTTCAGACAAGTTACAAGTGATAATCTCTAAAGGAGCTACTGTGATAATTGTTCGTGCTATTGTTTACCTTGTTCTAGGTCACAGGTAATAACCCTGAGAAAGCTATAGTGAAGGTTGCAGAAGGAAACGTACTAAAGGAGAAACCATAAAAGAAGCAATCATCACTGGAAAAGAATAAGGTGGCTTGTATAAGCTAAAGGGTCACTCAGAAGCTGCCATGACCCACGCCATTGAGAATCCATGTGAACTTCGGCATAGAAGATTATCCCACATCAACTACAAGGCGCTACCATACGTATGAAAAGTTGTCACAGGTCTACCAGAACTCAAGGTTGACCATGAAGGCGTGTGCAATGTATGTGCCCAAGGGAAGAACATCAATAACCCTTTTCCGAAGAGAGACAACGAAGCAGAAGGAGTCCTAGAGATCATTCATTCAGATGTGTGTGGGCCAATGCCATCGTCCTTTATTAGTGGGTATGTATACTACGTATCATTTATTGATGATTATTCTCGTAAGACCTGGGTGTATTTTTTGAAATCTAAAGATGAAGTGTTCAACAAATTCAAGGAATTCAAAGCCTTGATAGAGAATCTTTCTGAAAGAAAGATCAAGATACTCAAGTTAGATAATGGAGGACAATACACCTCAAAAGAGTTTGTGAACTTATACAAAGATGTTGGGATCAAGAGGGAGCTCACCACTCCCTATAATCCTCAACAAAACGGTCTAGCTGATAGAAAGAACAGAACGATTATGGAAGTAGTGAAGACCATGATCCATGATCAAGACCTTCCTATGTGCTTATGGTCATAAGCAGCAATGGCAACCGTATATGTGCAAAACCATTTGTCCCATAGTGCACTTGGGTTCAAGACCTCGGAAGAGATGTTCACCGAAAAGAAACCAGAGGTAATCCATCTCAAAAATTTGGCTGCCCGATATTTATACATATTCCAAAAGAGAAGAGAAACAAGCTGGAACCCTTAGGAAAGAAGGGAATATTTTGTGGGATATTGTGAGGTCTCCAAGGCCTTCATGATTTATATACCAGGTCGCCATCACATTGAGATCAGCAGGGATGTGACCTTCGATGAAGATGCAGTGCTCAAGAAATCGAGAAGATGCCAGCTTGAAGAAGTATATGAAGAAGAACCTGTAATCCCCAGAGTTGCAGAATCAGTGAGGGAGGTTCCCAGAGTTGCAGAACCAATGAGGGAAGTCGTAACTTCCCCTGATGAAGAAATTATAGAAGATCATGACATAGTAGAATTTCAAGAACCTCCTCAGATGACGATCTCCCATAAAAGAAAGCTTGCTTGGGCAAGAGAGATTATTCAAGATGGAGAGAAGTATGGTGTTCCCAAAGAAACCACGAGACAGGTAAAGAGACCTAATCCATTCTCCAATTATATGGCTTTGATGTGTGATATCCTAGAGAAAGAGCCTACTTGCTTTGAAGAAGCCATTTAGAAGAAGGAATGGGCAGATGCCATGACATAAGAGTACCAAGCCATAATAAAGAACGATGTATGGGAAATAGTTCCCAGACCGAAGAGTAAGGATGTGGTATCCTCCAAATGGATTTTCAAAATAAAACATGCTACTGATGGAAGTATTGAGAAGTATAAAGCAAGATTTTTCACTCGTGACTTTTCTCAAAAGGAAGGCATTGACTATGAAGAGACATTAGCTCCTGTAGCCAGATACACTTCGATAAGAACCATCATAGCCCTTGCAGCTAATATGAAGTGGAAGTTACACCAGATGGACGTAAAGACAACTTTTCTAAATGGTGTCATCGAAGAAAAAGTGTATATAGAGCAACCTCAAGGATTTGAAGTTGAAGACAGGAAGTCTCATGTATGCAAGCTGAAGAAGGATCTGTACAGATTAAAGCAAGCTCCTAGAGCTTGGTATGGCTCGATAGACAGTTTCTTGACAAGCTTGGGCTTTACCAAGAGTAAATCAGATTCTAACCTTTACTTCAAGGTTATGAACGATGAGCCAGTAATATTATTGTTGTATTTGGATGACTTGTTCTTAACTGGAGAAGAAAATCTCATCATTGAATGTAAGAAGAGGCTCGCCTCAGAATTTGAGATGAAACGCCTTGGCCTAATGCATTATTTCTTAGGTCTTGAGGTATGGCAGAGTCCAAAGAGGATCTTCCTTAACCAAGATAAGTATGCAGTCAAAATCCTGAAGAGATTCGACATGTTAGAGTGCAAGTCCATGAATACACCCATGGAAATGAAGCTGAAGCTGTTGGTCGACACTTCGTCAGAATTGATTGATGCCATGTTGTATAGACAGATTATTGGATTGTTGATGTACTTGATGAACACCAGTCTAGATATTTGTTTTGTCGTGAACACCTTGAGTCAGTTTCTGGTAGAACCTAAACACGTTCACCTAGTGGCTGCAAAAAATGTGATGAGGTACCTTAAGGGTACATTAGATTGTGGTCTCAGTTATGATGGAGATCATGATTACACATTGAGTGGGTACACTGATTCAGATTGGGCTGGAAGTGTTTTTGACAGGAAGAGAACTTCAGGATGTTGTTTCAGTTTGGGATTAGCCATGATCTCATGGCAGAGTAGGAAGCAATCCAACATTGCTCTCAGCATAATGGAAGAAGAATACATTGTTGCATGTTCTGCTAGTTGCGAAGCTATATGGCTTCGAAAGTTGTTGACCAACCTAGTTGACCTAGAGATGGAAGCAACCACGATCCTATGTGACAACCAGAGCTGCATAAAGATGACAGAGAATCATGTATTCCATAACAGGTCGAAGCACATAGAGATCCGATATCATTACATCTGTGACATGGTGCAGAGAGGAGCCATAAAGCTCCAGTACATTAGCACGGATGTACAGGTTGTCAATGTGTTGAACAAGCCTTTATCTCATGTAAAGTTTGAGAGATTTCAAGATAAGCTTAGTATAGTCCGAAAGGACCTTCCTCGAAAGGGGGAGTAGTATTGTGATGAGATATACCTAGTACTATGCTTTCAGCTTAACCGTTGTGACGTAAAGCAAGTCTAGTTGTTGTGATGAGATGTGACTAGTATTGTGCTTCCAGCTTGATAGTTGTGACGTAAAGCTAGTCTAGTATCTTGCTTCCATCTTGATTGTTGTGACGTAAAGCAAGACGATGAGATGAGACTAGTACTGTGCTTCCAGCTTGATAGTTGTGGCATAAAGCCAGTCTAGTATCTTCCTTCCAGCTTTATTGCTGTGAAGTAAAGCAAGACGATGAGATGAGACTAGTACTGTGCTTCCAGCTTGATATCTGTGACATAAAGCCAATCTAGTATCTTGCTTCCAACTTGATTGTTGTGACGTAAAGCAAGATGATGAGATGAGACTAGTACTGTGCTTCCAGCTTGATAGTTGTGACATAAAGCTAGTCTAGTATCTTGCTTCCAGCTTGATTGTTGTGACATAAAGCAAGACGAGTACTGTGCTTCCAGCTTGAGAGCTGTGACATAAAGCCAGTCTAGTATTATGATGATGAGCCAGCCTCGTGTTGTGATGATGATGTATTAGTTTTATACTAATCCATATTGATGCCGATGATGATGACATTCCTTTGAGAATGACGATGTTGCCGATGAGAAAACTTCTAATGATTTATAGATATGCCAGTCAGTGTTCCAAGATGATATTGATGATGTTGTCCTCCTGATGTTGTTGATGATGCAGTCCTCTCTCTCACCTGATGTTGTTATAGAATACCCTTCTTGTTAAGAGGGAGTGTTGAAATAATGTAACTGCAAAGTGTATTCTTATTATTATTGATATATTATTCATTGGATCAATCCCCATTGTGGATTGATCATGTCATCTATTGTAAAGGACCAAATGCCCTTTTGCGGATTGGTCAAATTATAATTGTAATAGGCAAAAGAAGAAGTCGGCCCCATAATATATTAAAGAGGCCCCAAAATATACTAAATATGGTTATAACCACCCAGAAGAAGAAGTCGGCCCTCTCAGTGAAGAGACACTTCCACACATGCCATAATTGTATAAATAAGGAGGCTAGCACCTCATTTAGACACACACTCACTTGTTCATTGAGGGACAAGTTTCAGAGCTGTAGTTGGAGAAGAGAGAGAGAGAGAGAGAGAGAGAGAGAGAGAGAGAG
>JASDQU010100569.1:216083-231265 GCA_032191745.1 Picea mariana
GATTAAACATTAACACTCCACTCATTGAGATACCAGGTATACACTCAAACTTTTCAAGGACCACTACATACGACATAACATGACATCCTAGACTTGCTATAAATACAATGTGTGGCTCACATTAACATATAGTATTGCGTCTATTTTATTCATCCTCACATAAATTTCACCTTTATTGTCCACCATCATTTGATTTTTGTTGTTGTCATCTTCATTGTTGTCTCGACACTGTCATCCACTTTCCTTCGACTAAGCTTTCTTTACTATGGGCTTCATCTTTGAACTCTCGTCTTCTTCATCTTGTACCTGCAAACAACTGGTCATTGATGTCCATATAAAAAATAATTTGTCTATCGAGATACATGATTACCATCCATTGTACTCACTGGTTCTCTAAGAATCATTTTCACCTACGTGGTTCATCAACACATTAGACAATTGTATGTATACAAGAGGTTGTGCTCAATGCTATTTTTATTATAAATGCTTTTAGGTGTAACATAAGAAATTAAATATCCCACAAAATCTATATTCACATTTGTGATATAAATCAAATACTTTTCATTCAACTGCATATTTAATTATCCAAGCAATTAACTTTGCATTCCAATCCATATTTTAATATTAAAACCATCTTAAAAGCACTCTCTCTCTCTCTCTCTCTCTCTTTATATATATATATATATATATATCCTCGGTTTAAATTGCTAAAGAACTGTATTATTTTTAACATGACACAAATATTATTAAACATACTATCAAAATACAAATTTATTTATTTAAGGATTAAAATATACTTGCAAATTGTTGTTTGATCTTTCTTCTCTCACAAAGTCAATCATAGACATTTTTTTTTTTTTGTTAATTTGTGCGGGACCTGTTGGTTACGCGATTAACCTGTGGCTTGAGAAACTGTGACTCAGGGGCATCTGAGCCGTCAAAATCACCCGGGGATCGCACCCGGCCTGAGCCACACCAACCCTTAACATGGTTGTATTTTTTGTCCCCGCAGGTTTCGAACCGGTGACTTTAACAACACGGAGTGGCTTAACAACACACTCCGTCACCGACTATCCTACACCTCGGGGACAAGTCAATCATAGACATTGTTCAATTCTTCACAAGTACATTAATTATTGTTGTTCAAATAGTCACATACATACTTCAACAAATATATTGACACTTCAACAAACATATGTATTCTTCTTAAATTTCATTCATATCCATTATATTTTTCCTACTACATTCACACAACAATGTTTTTCTTAGGTAGTCTTTCAATTCCCTTTATCTCTCCTTTTTTTAAACAACATATAAAAGTTATGGCATCAATGTTAACAACAAACTCTATTACAAATATTAAAAATGGAGAGATTATTTGCAACTCCATTAAAAAAATTCTAGACTTCAAACCAGCATTGGAAAACCATTATTCTATACTCCTATATAATGGAAGCATTGCATTGCAACACTTATTTTCTTCACTGCCTAGATGTTATTTCACATCATTTCAAGTGGAAAATGGATCTTTGGTTAACTAAACAATTTCATTTGTAGATCTATAAAAACAACAAATATGTCCTCAAGTTATTTGCTTTGCACTACCCAAATTTACTTATATTGTAAAGAACTATTGTCTTGCTTTTTCCGCTACCACATCCTATTCCAAATCACATACATCACACACAGACACACTAAAAATATTTTAAACTACTGGATATTTGATCAATAATTAAAGTGTTAATTGGACATTGGTTTTACATTTTTTTGCATGGTTTTGATAGTTCATGAAATGCAAGTGCATAATTTGACATTAGACATTATTGGTGACCCAAAATTGATCAAAGATGTAAGAGATTATGGAAAACAACCATTGGAAACAAATGAAACACCCTCAAAATTTAATCTTATTAAATATTTGAATATATACCTAAATGAATAGATAATTAAAGTTGATTACTTTCAAAAACCAATCTACTCCTTCAACTGAAAGACACCACTGAGCAATCACCAACTAGCTATCTTACATAGGAATCAAAGATCAAGTATTTCCTTCACCTTCATCAATGCCAAGGGACCTTTCCATGTCTTTACCTTTGATGTTATTGATCTGGAACATGATAAGATATATATTGCATGCTTCAACATCCAAGCAACACACCTTCACTAAAATGTCATGCACTGCAAATATAGAAGGAATGTGCATTGCACCAACATTTTCCTATGAATGCTATGAAAAATCCAAAGATACTACCTATGCCTCATCCAAAAAAAAAGAAGAGACACACCTATATTCTTTGTCACTTACACAGTTAAAATTTGCATCCTTGATCACAACTCTACCCCTGTGATTCTCTTATCCTATAGGGGAAGTCACAATGTTGTAGCTTTTTCTATGTTTGAACATAATTATATACATGCAATGTTTAATCAAATGATACAATTGGGCATGTGCAAATATCATTGTTGTTTTTATTATATGTGTATATGTTTATGCACTAGTTTAATGTTTTCCAAAATAATTAGAGGATAATGCGAATAATATTTATGTCTTTCCTCTTTTGAGAAGATATATATAATTTATCTTATGAACAATTAATGTATAATTATTTATAAATAACATCAATGACATATATTTGTATTTAAATTAGTGATGATAATAAAAATTTCCCTATGTTTTATTTAATGGTCATAAAAATATATGCTACTCATTTGTTTTCGGTGTTTCCTTCCCCAGCTTAGGGGTATGCTAGTAATATACATGGTGGCTTTTAAATAGAGGAAAGATGGATCTTTGCTTTGGATCCTATTGTTGTAGGTATTACTTACTTTCTTAATGTCTCCTTTGAAATTTCAAAATTGATACAAAGTTGCTTCGAGACAGTTCTATGGTCTTTCTTGTCAATTTTAAGTGTCTGAGGTGCTTTGGATATCCTTACATTTGAGAAAACATTGTATTCCTTCATATTTCTCTCCAAAGTATATTTTATCGTACTCAAAATGTTTCTCATTTATATATATTATAATTGGAACCTCATCTACATATTTCTAGTTCAAGTAACTTTGCACACACCACAAAATCATTGTAGATGTCCAAACCAATGGTTCTAAAAATATATATATGTTACAAACTTATAAGTGGAAGTTAAGATCATTCATCCTTTATGTATCAAACAAATGTAAGATGCTAATTTCTTCCATTTCCAAGAGCTATTGAAGACAACAAACAAAGTTTTTATCTTCATCTAAGTTAAAATGGTTAAAAAGTAGTCTCTTTGGTTGTAGACTAGCTATAGATTGATGGAAGTTTACTACAACTAGTATAGGTTTGATTGCCAGTGCAACATTCCATATGGATTAACCTCGATCGAGGAAACAAGTAACTTTGGTGACAACCTAGCTTGGGATTAGTTAATTGACTTGATCC
Source organism: Picea mariana (assembly GCA_032191745.1). Taxonomy (NCBI): domain Eukaryota; kingdom Viridiplantae; phylum Streptophyta; class Pinopsida; order Pinales; family Pinaceae; genus Picea; species Picea mariana. Next base: position 219,511 of record JASDQU010100569.1, read on the forward strand.
ATGAAGTCTGGGCCATTTACCACCACAACTTAGAAATTTTTTCAACTTGCAAGCCACAAATATTTGGCAAGTTGGAGAATTTCATTATGCACATTGGAAAAACAATAGGAAAATTTGTCAAAATTAGTGTTCTTACAAAGGAAAGGGACTAGTTAAGATGCCACATATAAGGGGTGTAAGAGGAAACAAACTAGCATGCATCATATTCAAATTCATTTTTTTTTCATATTTGTGAATCTGCTTACCTTGTTTTAGAGCCAATAAATCAACACACATAAGGAACACAAACAAATAGACACTTATGTTCCTCAAGACTCACAACCATAAGAATATTTTGTCCCACAACAACAATGAATTGAACAACAACAAAAATAAACCCCAATAACATTTATAAAAAACATAGGTGCAAAGCGGACTTTTAAAATATTGATGCAAATTCATTGAAATAATCCAAGTACCATTAGAACTAAAGTCAACCCAAAATCCTTTTTTTTTTTTAAGTAAAATTGAAAATAATCCCAATATTCACAACATCGTTTTTGTGAAAAGGTTCTCACAATTGCTTGACAAGATGGGAGACATAAGAATTGCTATTAACGAGAGGAATGCATTGACTTGATGGGTGAAATGCGGTTGAAATTCTCCAAGTAGCTCATACATCATACATTAATTCATTCATGCGGTCAAGATGAAATTGGAATTTACAAATTTTTCTTTGATTCTTTGAATTGATTTAGGTTGTGTGGTGTCGAGTGTCTTACTTAAGAAAATGAAGCTATGGCATGCCAACGCTATTCAAAAATTTTCAAAGATTACATATCCATCATCATTAGAGCCAATACTATCATATTCTGACAATCCTCCAATGAATAAAATCAATTTACAAGACTATCAAGATTGAATCATTTAGTTTATCTCCTAGCAATAACAGAGGAATCAACAATACAATGAATGAATGAAGAATCAATGGCTAATTACTAATCTCTATTACCTATCTCATGGAGTTGAACAATTCAAATGAATGAACCACCGGGTCTAAGAATGCTCACATGGGTTGTTAAATAAACCAGGTATATGACTAAGTATAAGAGATGTAGATTTTAGAAATGGCTCTAGCCTCCATTGTCAAGAAATTTAATTAGGGACAAAATCGTTCCCCTATAACCCTTGCTTCCCATAAATGTGCGCAAAACAATTATTATAAAAACTTCATTTTAGGAAATCGGGGAAAATGGAAGCTCAAACAAAGTGCACATGAAATGTATAGGGTGAAATACCTACAATTAATCACCATTCTAGAAAACTAGGGCTAGTGGGAAGATCTAGCTAACTTTTACAAGGAAAAATGAATTTCATTGCTCTCCTTCACAAATATGGGTGGGCTAAGGGTCTTATCTATAATTTATTTTAATAAATATAGTCAAACCTCTCTATAAATATAATTCACCTAATCAAATTTGAAACCTCCTAATTTATCCCATGGGCAAAATTTTGTCCTTAAAAGTTTCCTTGGTATTCTACTAGCTTGTGATACATTGCGAGTATGCACATGGACTTCATTTCTTCTTTATATACATGGAGTTTTTAGCTATCCAAAATTGTTTTATTGGAGATTTGAATTTTAGCTATCATTGTGATCTAGGTGGATATCAGTGGCCACCCATCTATTCCAATTGGCTCACTAACAGATTTCATCTTGGCAGTTTGTTTCTAGCTTTTCGGGTCCTAAACTTTAGGGGTCGTTTTGAGGCCCTAAACAACATTTTTTGGGCCTGCCGCAGTCACACTGAGTATTGAGATCGAGTGGGATGGAATAATGTATAGTCCTCGAATAGAATTTTTCAATGGGCTATCGTGCGCCTAAAACGAAGATCGTATGAAAAAGTTATGACCCCGGGAAGTTGATGTACTAACTTACCCCAATGGGGTCCACATGACTTTTCGCGCTTCATCTCCTAGGGTTATGTTTTTGGATGTCTAGGGTTTTGGAATTCATGTTTGATGTAAAAAGTCCTTTGGAGCCTCATTGTACTCATCTTCTTGTGAATGAGCGCAACCGTCACATCTCTTCTCAGAGATAAGCCACCACCATTCTAGCAAGCTTGTTTCATTCTGCATTTTACAGTTTCAACATATTTCTTAATTAATAGAAGTTGATTTTTACTGTATCTTTGTTATTGTTCATTAAATCTATGTGTTAATAATATAGATATGTATTCATTTCGTTCTGCTCATAAAATTTGGATCAGTGGTATCAGAGCGGTCTGCTCCTTGTCGTTCTTAGTGCATGTCCCCAACGAGGTCAGGGAACACAGAGTTGGGTCTCGAGCTTGTTTCTCTTTAGGAAAATAGCTCTCATGCACCCAAGTGACCTTCCATGGTGGGAGAAAATAAAGACGACGGGACAAGAGATCCTTTCAAATTGTTGCTCAAGGAAGCCCTCTCGCAACAGAGGAACGAGATGATGGATAGTTTTGTGCAAATCCTTTGAAAACTACCAACAAGATATGCATCTTCCTCGAGCAGAGGCACTGCCCTCTTCAGGTACAGATCAAATTTGATATTCCTATATTTGAAGGTCAAATAGACGCAAATGTTGTAGACAAATGGTTGAATCTGCTAGAAGGGAATTTTTTTGTCCATAGCTTTTCCAATAGAGAAAATATTGCATTTGTGCTCCTCAAAGTCATCCCCCATGTCAAAGGTTGGTGGGAGAATTTATGTGAGAAAAAGGAAACAAAGGAACCCTCATTATTTAAAGTCACACTCACCTAGGAGTCCTTCAGGGATGTTGTTAAGGAAAAATACTACCTTGTTGGAAGTTATGATGACATGTATACAAGATGGACCACACTGCGGTAGGAAAGGGACCAAATAGTGTCGGAGTTCACAAATATCTTCCATACCTTGTGCACCAAGTTGGGTATCAAATATTCTGAGCGACATCTGGTGCTCAAGTACCGTGGCGGTTTTCATAGATACATCCAAAAATAAATGGAGTTTTTGGACATCTCGTCCTTAGGCGCGACCTATCGTTATGTTGTCAAAATCGAGTAGAATCTGAAACAAAATATGCAACAGTTTGGGTCTGGGAACCCCTCACAGTAGAAACAGGGAAAGGGCAACACCAACCCATAGAAAAAAGGGCAGAGCAAATATGGACAGCCTCAGAACAACCAGTCTAAGCCACAAACAAAGAAGGACAGTGGAAAGATGAAGAAAGACACCGAGAAGTGGTGTGACTTCCATAAGAACCAGAACCCAGTGTCATTGTTGCTACCACCAAGATCCAACCCAGTGAACTTGATGAACCAGAGGAAGGAGAGCGCCTCTTTCATTGACAAATATGGGTGAAGAGTACTCCATTGTGTTAACACTAGAATTTGCAACCTATTTCATAGGAATCAAGCATAATTGAGGTTTAGCCTTAGGAGCATTATGGTATAAATCACGTGGCATTCTGCCCATGATTTTCACAGGAAAAATGAAATGTTCGAGGTCTGAAAATCTCCAGCATCCTCCACTTCCTTCCATGTGATCATCGCTCACTCGTTGTGCCATGCAAGCTTGCGCCAAGAATTTTTCTCCATGTCACCCTTGCGCATACGCTATTGGCCCACCACATGCTGCATCTGTATTGGTCACAGAAGAAGATCTGCATAACCTCGAGGCATCAAAATTGACTCGCAGAAGTCGTTGGCACCGTCTAAGAAAAATTATGGGTGTCAGGCCTCATCCTGGTCCTGATGAAGGCAGTTACTGAGAATGAGAGCGGTGGTTGAGACCTCGTCTCAGCACATAAATGGAAAGCTAGAAAGGATTGGTAGATTTGAGCTCGCATCTGACAGAGAGCTGCATGTGCAGTCTGAGAGAGAAGGTCCAGACAGAAGAGCTCACGTCTGACAACAAAAGATTGTCTGCACAGTCTGACAGAGCAGACGCTGACTGAAAACTTTGAATGTAGCAATTTTATCACACTCCTGATGGTTGCAACAATTCTGCTTATATATAGGCAGTTTTGATATTTTGTAACGGTTGATGGTTGGGCAGTGCTATTGTATTGTAAAATTTTTATGAAGAACATTGGTTCTCTGCTTATGTATTTGTTTTTTGAGACATCTTGGTTAATCTAAGTCAACTTTCTTACTCCATCTTATTTGCCTCTGATACTGAGAAAGTTCATGATTGACTGATTCACATGGATTGTTGTAACTGTATTATGATGAATGTTTGATTATAATGTTGTTATAATGTCTTTCAGTTTCCTTGAAAATTTGAATTCAAGAGGATCTTGTGTTTGAGTTTTTTCCTCCTTAGGCTGTTGGAAGACCTGATGTCCATAGTAGACCTCTACACTTTCTCACCAAAGTCTTCCTCCTATTCACCTTTACTCCAACTTACCGACTGAAGTTGATACAAGACCTCAATTGCTTGTGCATGCCAACCCAAATTTTCTGAGTTAGAATGTCATTATCTGGAGTCTTATCCATTTGACCCCCTTAAAACTCATTTACATTTACTGTATAACTTATGGGTATTGGGCTTATCCTCAATACAGTCTAAGGGTGATTCTTAGTGCTAACATAAATGGTGTCATTGTCAGGGATGGATTTGAGCAGATTGAAGAGCTCCCTGGGAAGAACAACATAGATCCAACTCTTGATAGTAGACAAGAGAGGGATACAGAAATTGACTGTAATCATCTACCTGGCGACTCCACATCAGAGACTCCACTAGGGAGGATCCTATTGACAGAAAGATGAAGGGAATGACTAGGTATCATCTTATGAGCTTTCTTCATGAACTTTTGTTGTTCTTTATCAACTCATTTTTGTTTTTCCCTTCACATATAAAGAGGATCATATTTTGCTTTGTTTATTTGGTTGATCACCAACCTTCCTTTATATATCCATCCTTGGAAGAAGCAGACATGCTTTCTTTCTGTGTTGTAGATGTTGATATTATATCCTCAACTTAGCCTACTCATAAATATGAGCTTCATATTGAAACCCCTCCCAAACTCAATCACCCTTGCATCCTTGGGGAGGTTGAAACTAATACACAACCTCCTCAAATCTCATCACATCTTGTTGTTATTGTTGAGCCTTGCCATCAGTGTGTTAAGCCTCATATTCAACCCACTAGTTTTCAAACTAGAATCAGAGACAAGTTGTTTAAACCTTTAAATCTTCCATATCATCTTCATCCTTATCCTCTTGATTTCTTTAAGTACTTTCCTCATTTTTCTAGAGAGGATCATGTTATAGCTGAGAGGCATGTGGAGGATTTCGACAATTTTATTGATCAGTTTGAGATCGTTCATGAGGATGTTACCATGAGGTTGTTTTCCAAATCCTTGTTAGGAGATGATGTTGTATGGTTTAAGGGTTTGGGAGCTGACTCCATTGGTTCTTAGGTTGAGTTATATACTGATTTTTTAAAGTGGTGGGGTGAGAACAAGTCCCTTGATCAGTACTGGGATGATTTTAATGCCTTGAGGAGAGGGGACGAGGAATCCTTGGTTGTCTTCAACGGGAATTTTTACAGTGTTTATCATAGTATGCCTATAGAGATCAGACCCACAAAGATTGCTGCCATGGTGTACTATGTCATGGCTCAACATTCAGAGCTTGTCCTTCTCCTGAGAGAAAGGAAATATACATCTTTATCACAGTTATTCATGGATGCTGAGGAAGTAGAGGAGAACCTTTAAGCTTGTGGCAGGATTCAAAGTCAGCATCATCTCAACTCTGAACGTAAGGCAATTTTTACCTGTTGTCCCTATGAAGAAAAGACTGTGGATAATTTTGTCTTCGACGCGGGTATCCATGAGCAGCCCTGTCTTGATGAAAATCATGTGTATGAACAGCTAGAAGCAGTAGTTACTATTGTTCCTGAAATGGATATTTTTAAGAGTTATATTCCTGATGAAATTATTGTTTTAAAGGTTGATCATAGACATGAAAGGCAACCCATTTTTTATGGATATTCTAGTGATGATGAGAAGCAATCTTATCTTATATTTGATCACTATGAAGACAATAAGGATGATGCAGAAGTTGACCTTGTCACAGAAGACACAACCTGAGAGTTTGACCAGGAGCAACCCTTAGTTGAGGCACGTGAAGAAATCGTTTATACATAGCCATAAGTAAATCAACAGTCATCAGTGGATCAATAGCCTCCTATGTCCAGCCTTCTTCCACTTGTACCTACAGTTCACAACAAGCAACTTTTTGACCCACAGATGCCTGTGGCTATCATTCAATCAAGTGTGCATGTAGAGGAAATCAAGCCAGTTGTCAACAGCTTTGAAACAATGAAGGTAACCTTTCATAAGTTAATCATGCATTGCCTTTAGTTTCATGACCCTGTCGATGAGTACATAAAGTTACACTTTTCAAATGCTTTGGAGCATGCAGGCTTGATCTTTTTATCAGCATTTGAAGGTAATATGGATGATCATAAGAATAAAATTAGTCAGTTGTCACACTTTCCTTGTATTTTATGGATCATTTGCAGTGAACCAAAGGATTCAGTTATCAAATAGTTTGAATGGCTATGGTGGAAGTTTGCTTTCACCTAGCATTATGTAAAAGCCATTTAACTTAGGTTTTGTACATAAATAAGCTCCCTCAGGAGCAGGTGTGTTTTCTTTCATTTTTAGAATAGTGTACTTGTCGGCCTGTTTTCTTCAGTATGATGTTTCAAAGCATGAATCCATATCCCAACAACTAAGGCACTAGAACTACTTGTTCTTGGCAGCTCGTAGGGAGCATGCCATCCCCTTGTGGAGCCCAATGTTAACACCAGAATTTGCAACCTATTTCATAGGAATCAAGCATAATTGAAGTTTACCCTCAAAATCATTATGGTATAAATCATGTGGCATCCTGCCCATGATTTTCATAGGAAAAATGAAATGTTTGGGGTATGAAAAGCTCCAACATCCTCCACTTCCTTCCACGTGACCGTCGCTCACTTGTTGTGCCATGCAAGTTTGAGCCAAGCATTTCGCTCCACGTCACCCCTGCCCATACCCTATCGGCCCGCCACCTGTTGCGCCTGTATTGGTAATAGAAGAAGATATGCATAACCTCGAGGCATCAAAATTGACTCACAGAAGTCGTTGACACCGTCTAAGAACAATTATGGGTGTCAGGCTTGTCCTGATCCCGATGAAGGCAGTTATTGAGAATGAGAGCGGTGGTTGAGACCTCGTCTCAGCACATAAATGGAAAGCTAGAAAGGATTGGGAGATTTGAGCTTGCATCCAACAGAGAGCTGCATGTGCAATCTGACAGAGAAGGTCCAGACGGAAGAGATCGCGTATGACAACAGAAGATTGTTTGCATAGTCTTACAGAGCAGACGTCGACTAAAAACTTTGAATGCAACAATCCTATCACACTCCTGATGGTTGCGACAGTTCTACTTATATATAGGCAATTTTTATATTTTGTAAGGATCGATGGTTGAGCAGTGCTCCTGTATTGTAAACTTTTGATGAAGAATACCAGTTCTCTGGTTATGTATTTGTTTTTTGAGACATCTTGGTTAATCTAAGTCGGATTTCTTACTCCATCTTATTTGCCTATGATATTGAGAGAGTTCATGATTGATTGATTCACATGGATTGTTGTAACTGTATTATGATGAATGTTTGATTATAGTGTTGTTACAATGTCTTTCAGTATCCTTGAAAATTTGAATTCAAGAGGATCTTGTGTTTGAGTTTTTTCCTCCTTAGGCTGCTGGAAGACCTGATGTCCATACAAACCTCTACACTTTCTCACTAAAGTATTTCTCCTATTCACCTTTACTCCAACTTACTAACTGAAGTTGATACAAGACCTCAATTTCTTGTGCATGATAGCCCAGATTTTCTGAGTTAGAACATCATTATCTCGAGTCTTATCCATTTGACCCCCTTAAAACTCATTTACATTTACTGTATAACTGATGGGTACTGGGCTTATCCTCATTGCAGTCTGTGGGTGATTCCTAGTGCTAACACGTTGCACTTCATCGTGGATTGTGGTAGCCATAAGAACCTCATCTCAGCAAAGGTCATCAAGCGATTGGCCCTACCAACAACGCCACACCCACAACCATACACCATCATATGACTCTGCTAAGGAAGTGATCTTCGCGTTAGCCAACAATGTCGCATGTCCTATTATATCAAGCCCTTCAAATATGAGGTATTGTGTGATGTTTCTCCCCTTAAAGTTTGTGATGTTCTTTTGGGCCAACCTTATTCATGGAAATGGCATGTTGTATATGAGTCTAGGCCTCGTAGTGTTATTATTACCCTGGATAGGAAATTTTACAAGATACCCAAGGTAGTCCCACCTACTGCCATTTCCTTGATCTTTTCCAAGAAATGTAGGAAGGTCGTCTCTAAGACTGGGAATTTTGTCTTCTTCATGATTTTCTCTCAAAGTGAGCAGAAGGTTGCAACCACATCCATGGCCTCTGTAGTCGATCTCTCCACACAATAGAAACAAGTGGATAAGGTCGTGGAAGAATAAAAAGACATATTCTCCTCACCAACTAGGGTACCTCTTCACTGTCAGGTCAAGCATTCAATTGATCTGACCCCCGACGCACTGCTACCCAATGGGCCAGTCTATCACCACTCTCTATTAGAGAATGAGGAGATCAAGCATCAGATCCAAGAACTACTCCAAAAGGGGCACATCCGACCCAACTCATCACCGTGTGGAAACCCAATCGTGCTTGTGCAGAAGAAAGATGGGACTTGGTGACTCTGCATCAATTATCGGGCCCTAAATAAAATCACAGTCAGGAATCGGTACCCGATTCCCCGAATCGACGGTCTCCTTGACCAACTCAAGGGGGACAAATAATTCAGTAATATTGATCTGAAGTTTGGGTACCATCAGGTCCCAATAGAGCAAACACATGCATGAAAAATTGCCTTCGATTCTAAAGAAGGTATTTTTGAATGGTCGGTCATGCCCTTTGGTTTGACGAATTCCCCAACAAATTTCATGAAGATGATGAATGATATATTGCGACCTTTCACCAATTATTTTGTGGCGGTTCATCTAGATGACATCCTTATCTACAACAAGAATTGGGAAGAACACTTGCATCATATTCAACAGGTTTTGCACACTCTGTGACAGTACAAGCTATATGCAAATTTGGAAAAAATGCTCATTTGACATGGACAGGATCCAATACCTAGGCTACATTGTTGATGAGCATGGAGTGCATGTGGATCTAGCCAAGATCCAGGTCATTTGTGACTGGCCATCCCCAACCACACTCACTGAGCTTTGGAGCTTTTTAGGCCTTACCAATTTCTATCGCAGGTTCATGTTGGGATTCTCCCATATTGCATGGGCCCTCATTCAATAACCATGGGTGGTGATAAGGAAAAGTTCGTGTAGGTCTTGTCACAACAACACTAATTTGATGATTTAAAGCAACACTTGTCCTCAGTCCCAGTGCTCTCATTACTCAACCTGCAACAACCCTTTGAGATCGAGAAATATGCTTCAAACTATGTTGTGGGCGCAGTTCTCACTCAACACGAACACCCCATGGCCTATCATAGTGAGACACTATCATATGTCATCCATAAGTACCCTACTTACAACAAAGAAATGTACTCCATTGTGCAAGTATGCTACCAGTGGAGGCATTACATTCTCAGGAAGGAGACAGTTATCCACACCGATCATAAATCGTTGCAGTTCTTGCAGACACAAGACAAATTGCAGAATGATCGAGATCGGAAGTGGTCCACATACTTGCAACAACTCCATCTTAACATCAAGTATAATATAGGAAGCACCAACCGTGTCGTTGATTGCCTCAGCCGCCCTCCAGTTGCAACACTCACCATGGTGCTAAAATCCTACGACCACGAGACCTCCAGGTGGCCCCAACTCTATGAGAGAGATCCCGACTTCTTTGCCACCTACCAGATGTTGGGCATAAAAACAATTGTCACTGATTTCCATCTTCAGGACGTGATGTTGTGCCATATGGGCCACCTTTGTGTTCCTTCAAGCAAGTGAGCAAAGTTGATTTGGGAATCCCACTACAGTCGAGTGACAGGACACTTTGGCATAGAAAAGATAGTGGCAGTGTTGCAACAACATTTATATTGGCCAAAACTTCAACATGATGTCAACAAGTATATCAGGTTCTGCACTGTCTGCGCCATTGCCAAACTAACCATTAAGAAACAAGGCATGTACACCCCTATGCCTACTCCTGAAAGGACTTGGGAATCCATCTCGATGGACTACATGTCAGACCTTTTGTCCACCAAGTGGGGAAATGAATGTGTTTTTGTGGTGGTTGATCATTTTTCTAAAATGGCGATTATGGCCACATGCAAAAAGAGAATCGCAACAGAGGTCTCTACCAAGCTCTTCTTCAAATGAGTGCGGGTACATTTTGGGATACCACAAACCATCATCTCAGATTGGGGCAATCAGTTCCTCAACACATTCTGGTCGAGCCTCTAGTCATTGTTGGACACCAAGCTCACCAAGTCCACTGCCTTCCACCCCTAAACAGATGGTCAAACTAAGGTCGTCAACCAGATGATCATGCATATCCTACGCATGTACAATTCCAAGCATCACCACAGATGGGATGAGAGTCTTCCTATGTTCAACACAGCTACAACAGATCCCTACATAGCTTAACTAGCCACAACCCCTTTCAGGTGGGGTTCGGATTTCAACCATTGGGTCCCATGGATGTTGCACTACCCCTTGCAACCACCTAGGTAGACTCGTTCCATGCTCAAACTGAAGTCAAAAAATCTACCAGGTTCATTGAGCAGATCCAACACATCCGCCAAAAGGTTAAGGATATTTTACAGAAGTCCAATGCCAAGTACGAGAAGCGCCATGATCAACACCGGGTGCCACACAAGTTTCAGGTGGGAGATAAATTTTGGTTGCACTTGCAGAAAGAACAACTTACAGGGCCCCATCAAAAGCTTCATCCATTCCATTATGGACCTTACACCATCACCAAGGTTGTGGGTGATAATGTTTTTGAGCTCAACATTCCCCCCTTGCTCTGCTTGCATCTAGTATTTAATGTGGACCTCCTTCGGCCATATTTTCCACAATTATTGGACACCTCAGAGATAACAGAACAATTGAAATCTACAGAGCTCAACCATCACTGTATGGAACATGCATTCAGTGATCAGATCATGGACACATAGGTCAAGGGAACTCGCCAACAGAGTATCCAGCTTTATCGGGTTGTCAAAGCATGGTAGCTCTTGCACCAAGGAAAGCGGCTCACCCGGGGCCAAATTCAAAAAAAAATTCTTCATATGATGGGGGAACTCAACGTAATGGAGACCATTGCTTCCTAAGGGGGGAGGATTGATCCAAGTGGATATCGATGGCCACCCACCTATTATGTGGTGAACCAAGCTGGTTCACTAAGTAAATATCCAATATAAATAGGACAATATGCAATAATCCATTTAAGGATAGTAAATATATTTAATAATAATGTATAAGAATGTGATATGAATGAGAATGAGGACCTTATATACCCACACATGGGTGCCCTTTCATGAAGAGACATGACCTTTCATCAGGAAGGTGTCTTGTAACACCCTGTTTCCCCCAGTCTGTAAAAATAACTATACTGGCCAAGAACTATGGCAAACTCAAAGATGTGAATGTGTGATTTGAATGGACCTTAGTAAAAGGTCCATGAATGTAAATAATGTTATATAT
>JASDQU010100569.1:240745-265683 GCA_032191745.1 Picea mariana
TATATATATATATATATCGACGTTTCGGAACTTCGGCCCTCAAAAAACTCATATGCGAGACCTCTTGTCATCGCACATCGCGAAATCTTGAATCATGAAATCCCGAAAAGGTCTAGCGTGGGTAAGCCTTAGTGTTTCGGTGTTTCGGCAACCGAGAAACCCAAGGGTCAGTCTTCTTGTACTCGCAAGCCCCGAAATCCCGACTTGCGAAATCCCGAAATAGTATAGTGTATTTCAGAGTTCGGTGTTTCGGAGTTTCGGCTCCTGGGAAACCCAAGTGTGAGACCTCATGATTCTCGCATATCGCGAAATCCTGATGGACAAAATCCTGAAATGATAGTAGCGCGGATGAGATATGGTGGTTCGGTGTTTTGGCATCCGGGATACCTAAGGATAAGATCCTCTTGTCATTGCATATCGCGAAAACTCGAAGTATGAAACCACGAAAGGAGTATAGCGTGACTAGAATTTAATGCTCCGGTGTTTCGGCACCCGGGATATCTAGAGGCAAGTCTCTTGTCCTCACGACTCCCGAAATCCCGACTTGCGACATCCCAAAATGATAGAGCGTGGATAGGTTATGATGTTTTGGAGTTTCGGCTTCCGGGAGACCCGGATGCGAAATCCTCCTGCCCTCACATATCACGAAATCCTGATAGGCGAAGTCCCGAAATGGACTAGCACACATGGTTTTGGTGTTCGGCGTTTCGGTACCCGAGATCTCCAAAGGTCAGTTTTCCTCGTGTCCGCTAGACACGAAATTTCGATGGATGAAACCCCGAAATGAACAAGGGAATACATGCCTCGCAATTTTTTTGAATCGTGAAAGCTGGGAGAACCTCTCTGGTAAGACCTGTGGTCATAGCCGCCGATCATATGAGTATGGATAAGGGATGGCAGGGTCTGTATCAGGTCCCGTAGGGATTCGGGAATTTTGTTCATCGAAGAAAAGATGAAAAAGGGTGAAAATTTTTGAATTCCGTAGTGGGTGTGTTACATGTCTCTTCATTATTAATCATTAACTATTAATTATTTATTTATTATTTATTATGTTCATAACATTGCCTTCCCCTTAAAAATGATTTGTCCTCGAAGAATATTGATGAAAAGGCTTGATGAATTTTTTTTTTGGCTTGTAGAATCTTTGCATCATTGATTGTTCTGGGGGCTATCATATTTGATGATACGAGATGATATGAACCTCTGAGTGGTGAGCAAAATTGTTGAATCGAAATAGGATATGACCATCCTAATTCAATCTTTTGTGGAACATAGCACTTCCACGATGAATTGATATCATGAGATTTACTTCGGTTGGTATCAATTATTTTTGAAAAATAAGTCGGTTGTTTTCGTCTTAAATGTTATTGATTCTTTGTTTTGTTAAGATATCTACTTTCATGATTAGGGTATCGATAAGGTGTCTTCGTAGAATGACTTACCTTTATCTTACATGTAACGTTCTCAGAATTTACTTTCGATATTTTTTTTCTTTATGCATTGATGTTGCTTTCTTGATTGTTAGATTTATACTTGGAATTTCCATAACTTGTACTCAAACATCTGACGTTGTCCCAAATTCAACTAGACTTGTATTTGTTATTTTCTCTGCAACTTGGATTTGTACAGCTAATGACTTCTTTATTTCAATGGGATCGGTCATTGTTTGTTTATCAATTAGTGATTTCTTACTGGTAAGTTGTTTTAACGTTTCTTGTTGTGACTTCTTCTCACCTTTTAACTTCTTAATCTGTGCGATTAAGTTCTGATTATGATTCTCGAGGCGAGAAATTTCTTCATTTTTTTCAATGATAATTTTATCAATTTCTTTTTGCATATTTTGCATTGATTTTTTATTTTCTTGAAGTATTACCTTGGAGATATCTTTGAAGTCTTCTGACGTTACTGGATCTGACTCCAATGTAGAGTCCTGTAATGTTATCTTTTTTTTTTTATATGAAAATGTCAAAAACTTCTTCTTCGTGTTTAGGATGAAGGAACCTAGTGCTTCCATTCAGGATGAACCTAGAATTATGTCACTATCATCACAAAATAAAGATTTGACAGCAAATTGTGATACAAAAGTATAGTCTCCAATGCTAAGTTGTAAATTGCTTATGTCATATTGTTTTTCACCTATTGAATCTATCATTTCAATAATATTTGACTCAGGAATCACTAATTGGTTAGCACATTCAGTACTAACATAATTATTATCTTGATTAGGAGCAATAGAGATAATAATATCCTTACCTGCAAGTGTTCACTGATTTGAAATAACACATGAATAGTTTTACTAAAAGTTTTAGGAAATCTTCATTTTTCCTCATTATTGGACCCCATCTTGCTTCGTCAAAATCATGCGATAAATGGTATTTTGATGATAAAGATTGTATACTCCTTTCTTTACGTCAAATCGATATTTTTTTCAATAGATTAATTAATACCCTTATAAAAATATTTTCAATAATACATTGATACTTTATTTAAAGTATAATCCCCTTTATATAACCTCAATTTGAAATTATGAAAATCTTTAATTACAATTTCCTTCCACAAAAATATACTCTTTTATACTCTTTTAAAATTCACTTTTATACTTCTCTTAAAATTTCTCTCTCTCATATATATATATATATATATATCTATATCTATANNNNATATAATTTTTCTTATATTTATAATCTTTTCACTTTTTATACCTCTTCATAAAATCTTTCAATAATATTTTAATAATATTCTTTAGAGAATATAGGCAGGTAGGGCGAGGGAGTACCAAGTGTGGCTAAAAATTTTGGATACCGAAGACAAGGAAAACGTGTTCTGGTGCGACCTCGAAGATCTGAGTCTAGGGTTCAACCCTAGCCGCCGCCATGGATGCTCAAGGAGGAGGGGAGCCACCGCCCCCTCCCTCTCCGACCACCTCCTTTTGAAAGCTCGTCGCAGCCTGTAGCAAGAAGCTTCCCCCTTCAGACCCCCCAAGTTTCATAAAGAGACTAGACGCCGTCCTGGAGATTGATCTTCCCACCGATCATCCAATGAAGGTCGTTCTTTCCCTCTCAAAATGAGGACTAGTAGGTCAATTCATGGGACTCTGGCCCTCAGCCAGATCCACAGACAACTTGATCTAAAGCAACTGGAGGTCATTGATCACAAACAGTGTAACGTGATATGCAGTTGGGAGAGGGTATTTTATCTTCGAATTCATTTCCCAAGAGGACAGAGATTTAATCTTTAGAAATGGACCGTACTTCATGGGCACCCAAGGGCTCTATTTGAATCGATGGACCCCAAGCTTTGATCCCGCCTCAGAAGTGCCCAAAGACGTCCCAGTCTGGGTTAGACTCCCGAATCTGCCAATACACTGCTGGAATCCCTCCTCGCTTCAAGCAATCGGAAATGGATTGGGGCGTTACATCGATCAAGCGGATCCAAAAGACCAGTACTCCTGCGCAAGGATATGTGTGGAAGTTGATCTGGAGGTAGGTCTATCAGAAGCGATAAAACTAAAAGTTGGGGATTGGCAACACTTCCAAAAGATTGATTACGAACAACTTCCGTTCAAATGTAGAGGTTGTCATGAATACGGCCATTTCCAAAGGAACTGCCCAAAGAGCCCCATTATAGAGAAAGCAGGGGATGAAGGCTGGCAACAGACTCAGAAGGGGAAAAACAAAACTAAAGGACCAAGAAGTGAAAAGATAGCCCCAACGCAAGCCAAAAAATCAGGAAACAAAGAGAAGGAGAACAACTTCAGTATATTGGCTAGGGAAACTGGCGAAGAGGAAGCAGAACCAAGTAAAGATGCCCAAGAGGAAGAAGCAAGAGGAAACCAGACCCCTGAAGATAGAGGAAATCAATTAATAAAAGAAGAAGGGGAGCAAAACAAATCCCCCCAAAGGATGGAGGGAAGTCAAGGCATAGAGGAAGGGGATATCTCGACGGGAAGCGACTCAAAAGGCGCAAGCGAAGCTTGGGCCACCCCCAAAAAAATGGGAAGAGGCAGGAAAACCAAAAAAGCAGAAAGAGACCAGGAAACCTACAAAGACGTACTAAAAGGTTCACAACCAACTAAACAACTGATCAACGTTCGGCACACTAGAAAGCAATCCAAAGCCTCCCAAGGAGGCCACTCCTCCCCCCAAGGTAACTGATGATTCTAACCTCCTGGAGTTGTAGGGGTTTTGGTAGCAAAAGGAAAGAGGAAGCACTCAAGGATATAATCAAAGCTTCGAAAGCAAACATCCTACTCCTCTAGGAGACCAAGATGAGTAAGCAAGAATCCCTCAAAGCTTTGTTGAACGTTTGGAGAGACAACCAAGGAATAGCCGAAAACGCCAGAGGTGCCTCAGGAGGGCTCTACACTCTGTGGAACACCTCCAAAATAGCTCTGATCAGATCTGGCACATGCATGCACTGGATTCACACCAAACTCCTCCACAAAGACTCGGGTTATCTGGTAAGCCTCTTCAATATCTATGTACCGCAACATATAGAAGAAAAAAAACACTGCTGGGAAACCCTAAAAGACTTCTTGCAGCAAAATGAACTTGCCAATATCATTTTAGGTGGGGATCTAAATGTAACCCTGGCTCAGGAGGAAAAAAGAGGGGGATCCATCGTGAGAGACCCAGCTAGAGAATGGGTGGAAGACCTAATCTCAACCTAGGACCTAGTAGACATCAAGCCTGCCAAAGGACTCTACACGTGGACGAATAAAAGGATAGGTCCTAGGCACATTGCTGCTAGACTAGATAGATTCCTTGTCCAAAGCTCCTTTCTATTACTGGGGCTCACAGCCACTGCAGAGATCCTTCCCCATAGTGTCTCAAATCAAAAGCCCATCCACTTAGAAATTAAAACTGACCAAGTCCATGGACCCATCCCTTTCAGATTTAACCCGTCTTGGATCCAAGACAAAGACTTTCTCCCTCTTGTTTCCAAAACTTGGACCAGCATTGTTAAGGGCTCAGCTTTTTATGTCTGGGAAGAGAAACTAAGAAGGCTAAAGATAGCTCTAAAATCTTGGGCAAAGGGCCAAGCAAACCCTATCACCTCTCGCATAGAATCCCAAAAGAAACTCGAGAACCTTCAGCTGGAAATGGAAAACAAAGAGGTCACGCAAGAGGGCCTGCAACAAGAGGATCGCCTTCAAAGACAATGGCACAGAGCCTGCAGAGAGGAAGAAAGCTACTGGAAGCAAAAATCCAGAAGCCTTTGGCTGAAAGAAGGAGATAAAAATACAAGCTACTTCCACAAGTAGGCGGAGGCAAGGAAACACTATAAAGCAGTGACAGAAATTCAGGTTCAAAATGAAACAATCGCAGATCCAGAAGGTATAAAACAAGCAACCTTTGAAGCCTTTGAAGCACTCTATTCAGAACTGCAAGGGACAGTAATAGACCCGCAGATGTACCCTCTCTCCATTATTCCAGGTCTCATTAAGGAGGATGTCAACATCAATCTGACTAAGGAAGTATCGCAGCAGGAAATAAAGGCGGCTCTAGACCAAATGAACCCAGATAAGGCCCCAGGCCTGGATGGTTTCACTGCTAGATTCTATCAACAGTGTTGGGAAATAATAAAATCAGATCTCACCAAGATGATCAGGAAATCGCAAAAGAGCAGCAAGCTTGGCAAGAGCACCAATTCGGCCTTCCTAGCGCTTATCCTGAAAGAGAAAGGAGCAGTCACCTTCAATCGCTTCAGGCCAATCTCCCTTTGCAACACAAGCTACAAAATCCTCACCAAAGTTATAGCCAACAGACTCAAAAAAATCCTCCTTCTTATCGTCCCAGAAAACTAAGGAGGCTTCATCAAAGGTAGGCATATTGCAGACATCATCATACTAGTTCAAGAGGCCCTACATTCAAGTGTCCGGAGGAAAGACAAAGGTATGATAATTAAACTAGATCTTGCCAATGCCTTTGATAGAGTTAGACATAGGTTCTTATTTGAAGTAATGAGAAAGTTTGGTTTTGATCCGTCCTTTGTAAAATGAATAAAAGCTTGTATTGGATCTCCATGGATAGCCCCTATGGTGAATGGGAAAGTAACAAAGTTCTTCCAAGACACCAGGGGCTTAAGGCAAGGGTGCCCCCTTTCGCCCCTACTCTATGCAATCCAAGCTTCAGTCTTAAGCTATCAACTGGAAAATGCCCAAGTTCAAAATAACCTCCAGGGATTAAGAATCGCGCAAGGGGTGAAAGACATAAATCATGCACAATTTGCGGACGATACTCTGCTGTTGGGAGGGGCAAGCCCTATAATAGCAAAGAAGTTTAAAGAAGAGCTGGAAGCTTACGCTGCAGTCTCAGGAAGTGAAATAACCCAGACCAAAAGCAAAATTTATGGATGGAACATTACGCCAAATGAAATGTTGGGAATTACAAGAGTTTTGGGGATGGAAGGGCACACTAATTGGGAGGCCTTCAAATATCTGGGTATTCCTATATTCAAATATGCCCCAAGAGCTTCACACTGGAACTATCTGATAGACAATCTAAAAAATAAAATTTCCTCCTGGGGGGCAAACTGGTTAAATTTAGCAGGGAAAGTTGTCCTGATTAAAGCAATGTTGGCCAGCATACCCATCTATCAGATCTCGTTGCTCTTAGCCCCTACCTCCATAATTCAAAAAATTGAAGCACTCCAAAGACGCTTCTTGTGGGAAGGAGGAAAACAGTCAAGAAGGAAAATGCATCTGATAAACTGGGAAAAAACCTCAAAACCTCTCTTGGAAGGCGGCCTTAACTTCAAAAAAACCCAAGCTCAAAACCTGGCTTTGGAGGCTAAATTGCTCTGGACGATGGTCACCGGAAAACCAACTTGGAGCAAACTGGCACTTTGGAAAAAATATTTTAGGGGGCCCAGGGATCGATGCTTGGATTTTCCATGCAGGCAATCAAAAGGTTCCCCTATTTTCACCCTCTGCAAAAAGGCAATGCCCCACTTCAATCCTCACCTCACCTGGGTGCCAAGAAACAGAAAGAAAATTAAAATTCGGCAAGATTTAATCATGGGAGACCCCCCCCTAGGGCTGAGACAGGATCTGCTACGTCTCAAGGACTGGATGGAAAGTCAAAACATAAACACTCTCTTTGACATCTCAACTTGGGGGGAGGACAAGTTCATGACCTGGCAGAGGTGGGGAGTGCTCAACAGACCCCCTGAACTAGAAAGGGAACGGAGCACCCTAACGCTCTGTCTTCAAGGGAAAGCCCCCCTCAAAAAAAGAGGAAAGGACGAAAGAGGCTGGGGAGGGAACTCTAAGGCCTACACCACAGCAGAGGGCTACCACCTCATCACAAACGTTCCCATTGTCCTGCCCAATCCGGCCATCTGGAAAGCAATCTGGCAGTCCAAGTCCATTCCAAAAATTGACTTGTTCATCTGGACCCTTGCACACAATAGCATCCAAACAGGGGAAAATCTCAAAAGACGTGGTTGGGAAGGTCCCTACAGGTGTCCCTTTTGTCTACAAGCTGAAGAAACTACAGACCATCTCCTTCTCAACTGTGACTACTCCAAAGAAGTTTGGAAGCTAACAACAGGAACACAAAGCGCTATCAACCTCCCTCTAGACACAAGAAGTCTTCTCCACCAATGGGATTCCTATTACTCGTTCAAAACAAAAAAAAGAAGCCAAGCCTTTGCTCTGTGGAAAGTTCTCCCAAAGTTCATCCTGTGGACTCTATGGCTGGAAAGGAACAACAGAGTCTTCAGGGACAGCAAAAGGAGCACAACCCTTGTGGTAACCAAAACTCATGCACTCTTTGGTGAAACGGCACCTTATTTATTCCAGTTAAAAAACAACCAAATGCTAGAAGCTCCAGAGGAACTCTGGTTGAACCATTTTAAAATCCAATGTCACAATGGCATAAAGGCTAGCACCCCAATTAAAGAGCAATGGGAAATCAGGAAAGGAAAACAGGATTTCGACAAGTGGAAAACAAAGAGAAAGGTCCATATAAAATCCTTTGACGGGGCCTCAAAAGGAAATCCGGGCCTAGCAGGAGGAGGAGGGATAATTGAAAATCCCCTCGAAGCAACAACAATAAACTACGCCCTAGGTTTAGGAATCGAATCCAATAACAGAGCAGAGGCCTTGGCACTTTGGCAAGGGCTAATCCAAGCACACAGGCACAGGATCCAAGACCTGGTTATAATAGGCAACTCTAGAGTGGTAATCCAAGCACTAATTCTTCAATCCAAAACCCAGAGCACGAGGCTCAATAACCTCTTGGACAAGATACATCTCATGTTAAGGAACCTCCGCTCTTATAAGTTATACCATGTGTTAAGAGAGCTAAATGAAAAATGGACGCTGAGGCTAACAAAGGCACCCTCTTGGCGCCGGGAAATCTGAAGGTGAATGGAACGTTATCCAGCGTGGCATTACCTTGAACCATGAGAGCCGACCTCCTAACTCAAAAAAAGCAAGTTGGAGCAACAGAAAGGGAGAATGGGGAAATCGCTCAGTTTAAGTCATGTCAGAAAAAGCTATTGGGCGAAGGGGACAAGGCACAGTACCATGAGAAAGCGAGCTTCAGACAGGGAGGAGACAGAAAATCAACTCGCCCATATCTCACGGATTTAGCAAATCGGATGGAAATCATGAGTATGGAAGAAGGAGGGAATAAACTAAAGGCGTCCCCTCAATCTCAACCCACTCCAGCGTAGAGATCTCTAGAGAATTCTCCAGTGAAGCAACAGGGCGCAAGAAGAAGGGGAAGACAACCAGAAATGGCATCAAGCTCATATAGCAAGCCAAGCACTGAGGAAAGACTTAAGGCGATGGACGCAGCGCTGGAAAATCTAAAGCAGTTGCTTCAATTCCAGTTGGACTTCCTCGAAAACTTGGATTCTGAAGCATGAAGGCGTATGGAGAAGCTGGAAGAGGAAATCTCCACAACCAAACTCGAGTTTACAGAAGAGCTGGGCAAGCTGCACAAGGAACTCAAGAATCCCCGACAGGAATTCGAGGAAAGAATCGACCAGCTGGAGGCAAAAATGTCTCAACTCAACAGCGAATGGAAGCGAGATCCAAAAAACTAAACCTGTTATTTAGCAAGAAAGTGTGGCCATCCCATCTTCAACAAGCTTGGCGTTTTGTATAGAAGCCAACGCTGTAAATAACTCTGTATCCAGATTAAAGTTATGTTAGAATCTTAGTTAAGGTTTATAGTCTACCGTTTTAGGATCAAGAGGATACTCCAGGAAGACAAGCGCGCGGTTAAGCGTGGCCTATTTTATAATCGAACCAGTGGCTAGTCCACCTTTTTTAATCAATACCACTATCCGTTTTCGTCAAAAAAAAAATATTCTTTAAAGAAAATATATATATATATATATATATATATAATTCCCTTTACCTTTCCTTTACTTCTTAAAATCTTTCAATAATATTCTTTAGAGAATATATATATAATTCACTTTACCTTTCCTTTACTTCTTAATAGAAAACTTGTTATAACCTTTTTAACTTTTTGGAAACTTGGAATAGTAATTCTTTTTTTCCTCTTATTTATGATCTTTTCACTTTTTATATTTCTTCTTAAAATCTTCCAATAATATTTTAATAATATTTTTTAGAGAATATATATATATAATTCTTTTTATCTTTCCTTTACTTCTTCTTAAAATTTTCCAATAATATTTTAATAATATTCTTTAAAGAATATACATAATTCACTTTACCTTTTTTTTACTTCTTAATAAAGAATTTTTTATAACTTTTTTAATTTTTTGAAAACTTAGAATACTCTTTTTTCCTTTAATAATTAATTGGTGAAAGTCCCACTAACCTCCACTTTAACTCTCTAATACTTAACTTCACTTAGTTCCTTAACCTCCATTTTAATTTTTTTTTGAAGTTTTATAAACTTTCAATATTCTTTCCTTTATAAATATTATCACCTTGCATTTGATTTGGCTAATTAATAATAATGTATGAACTTTTACCTTTTCCACAATTATATAACCTTTTTATAATAATATATATGAATTTTTCATTTTTTACACTTATATAACATTTTTAATATTTGTATCTCCTTTTTGTTATTAAACTTTAGTCCCTTATGGACCCTTAATATAAAACTTTATAAACTTTAGTATAGAAATTTTTTGTTGACTTTAAAAAATTCTTTTGGTCTTCTCACTTTAAAAAAATCTTTCAATCTTATCACTTTTATAATTCTTTATAACTAAATGGAACTTCAATATATGGTTTCACTATTAGTCATGGAAAACGTTGTTAATGTGTTGAATGAATGTACGGTCGCGACGTTAGGGATAGTGTGATCATAAAAACATTTAAATCATAGATTGTACGGATTTTTTCCAATGATCGTATGTACAGAATCTAATTTATCTTTCAACTGTACGGTTGTATAGTTGCAACACTTCAACAACATTACTGACAACGAAGCGAATGGTACAATGGTCAGTGGTGAACAATTTCTGTCAAATTCAGTGTTGCATTTTCCTTATTTATTTATTATTGTTTTTTGAATTTACAGCGGAATATTTTTTTCTTTTTATTATTATTTTTTTGAAGGAAATCTGAATAATAATTGTTCTTCAATAGATGAGTAAATTTGATCCTTTCAATTTCGGCAATAGATGCTTCTTTTGGACTTTCAAATTTGGAGCAGAATCACCTTCTTCTTCAATGAAATTTTAATTTAGAATGGCCAAAAGTGGGTTGTGGTCATTGACCAGATGCTCAGAGACACTGTGATAACATAGGGTTTGGCTAAAAGTTGATATAGACAAAGTCTGAATAAATGTGGCCAAAAGCTTATATGGTCAATGGCTACGATCAGTGACAAGGCTCTGATACCACTGCAGTGAACCAAGCTGGTTCACTATGTAAATATCCAATATAAATAGGACAATATGCAATAATCCATTTAAGGATAGTAAATATATTTAATAATGATGTATAAGAATATGATATGAATGAAAATGAGGGCCTTATATACCCACGCAGGGGTGCCCTTTCATGAAGAGAAGTGACCTTTCATTAGGAAGGTGTCTCTTCATTATTAATCATTAACCATTGATTATTGATTATTATTTATTATGTTCATAACATATTCCAACTGGCTCACTTACATATTTTATCTTGGTAGTTTAAGTTTACATCTTGGTAGTGTTTTTCTTGCATTTTGGGTCCTAAACTTTCGGGGTTGTTTTGAGGCCCTAAACAACGTTTTTTGGGCCCGCCAAAGTCACGTTGTAGACAAAGTTAAAGTGTGATGACATAATGTGTAGTCCTCGGATAGACCTTTCTAATGGGCTATCGTGCGCCTAAAACGAAGATCGTATGCAAAAGTTACAACCCTGGGAAGTTGATGTACTCACTTACCTCAACGGGTCCCACATGACTTTTGGCGCTTCATCTCCTAGGGTTAGGTTTTTCGATGTCTAGGGTTTTGGCATTCATGTTTGATGTAAAAATGTCTTAGGGGCCTCATTGTACTCATCTTCTTACAAATGAGCGCAACCATCACATATCTTCTTAGAGATAAGCCGCCACCATTCTAGCAAGCTTGTTCCAGTTTGCATTTTACAGTTTCATCATATTTCTTAATTAATAGAAGCCGAGTTTTACTATATCTTTGTTATTGTTCATTGAATCTATGTGTTAATAATATAGATATGTATTCATTTCATTATAATCATAAAATCCAGATCAGATTGTCTTCATTGTTTTGTAATTTCCTTGAAGATAATAGAGTTTATTTACTATTTTAATTTCTATTGTCATAAAATGATTTTTAGATGTGGTTTATGCTTAAAAATATTGCTCTTAAGAGTTGAAACGTGTTGGCATTAGTTTGGTATCTTTTTTCTTGGATTGCCTAGTGGATTGGGGTTGTTTTGAAGTGAAATATTGTCAACTATTTATTGTTGTAAATTTTATTACAGTTCATTCCTAAAGTTAATAATTCTTAGGGACTAGATCCAGGAAACCTCTAGTAAAGATGTGAATTTTTTTAATTTGCTATAATTACCCTATATCTAAAATTTCTACACTATCACTTTTAATTTTAAGATTATAAATTATAAAACACTTCTAGATTTGCTAGATTTTCCTCCAAGTTTCTTTATAACTACAACAACACTAAACTTCACATCCATATAAGATAATTGTAGTAACAAGTGTCTCAAAAAGAAAGGTTTTTTTTTTGTTTTTTGTTTTAATCTCGGAGCAAGAAATATATTGATTTATAATTGTTCTCAGGACCAAAATAGACTTTCAATCCTTCATTAATGAATTTCTCAATATTATAGTTCTAGTTAATCTTGTGATGAAAAACAATTCAAAATACTTATATGAATTAATTTCCTCTAAATCTTCTTAAATTTGATTAACGCTATATTTTTCTATAAATATATGTTAAAATACTATTATCAATTATTGTTTTCAATTAAATTATTTTTTAATATTTAAAATAACAATATTATATATTATTATATTAATATTATTATTATAATAATACATTAATATTATCATATGAAGTTGTAAATTTGGCCTCATTCATCTTATTATAATTATAATACATTACCCATCTCATTCATACTAGGTTGTAAATTACACTCATAATTAAAATATTAAACCTATTTCAATTTCATCCTAACTTGAATTAAAATATAGACTCACCATTGAGTTAATCCATTTGTGAGTTCATATTCCTATTTTCAAGTTTAACATTGAGAAGTGTATGTCCATCATCCGACCTTAGCTCAGTTGGTAGAGCGGAGGACTGTAGTGGGATATAAAATCTCAATGAAATCCTTAGGTCGCTGGTTCGAATCCGGCAGGTCGGATAGTTTGTATTTTATATTTTGTTCACCCTCGGCATAGCTAGCAACATTTATAGTGTGTATATTAAAATTCTACCTTCGTTTCTTTTTTAAGCGTTGGATTTTAAATTGATATCATCTTTAATTGAAATCTTAAAATTCCCTTGAATTTTTTTTTTAAACTTTGGATTTTAAATTGAAATCATGTTTAGTGTTTATATTAAATTTCTACCTTGATTTCTTTTTTAAACGTTGGATTTTAAATTGAAATCATCCCAAAAAAGTTGTATTTTGTATGCCCTTTAACCCATTCCATTGTTAAGGATGTTTGTATTCTGACTTTTGGTTCACCCTCGACGTAAATAGAAAGATTTTTAGTGTGTACATTAAAATTCTACCTTGGTTTCTTTTTGAACCGGATTTTCGATTGAAATTATAAAAAAAAAATGTTGTATTTTGTATGCCATTTAACCCATTCCATTGTTAAGGATTTGAGAAAGTTTATGCAATGTTGAGTTTTTAACCAATGCAATGTTGAGTTTTTTTTGGTTAAAGGAAAATATTATTAGAAAATTTAAAGGATGTATTTTCACATTTATGTATAGTATTTCTAATAAATTTATCATTTAGTATATTTAGTTTGGGCAATTCAAACTAGGTATTTATTGGCACATAACTAATCAAATGTCTAATAACATTTATGACAACTAATTGAGTTAATCTCTTCAGCTTGTGTACATGCAATATTATGAGTAAAAAATTATATATATAATTAAGTTGGTGAGAGTGCACCCCTGGTTTTCAATGATTCGAATCCAAATAGTTTCATTAGATTATCTAATTTTGAGAATAAGAAAAGTATTGTTGAAAAAACATGGTCATTTTTATTTCTTCTGTTGTGGTTTAGTGGTTAGGATGGAATGTCTCTATGCAAATACCCCAAGTTCAAACCCCAACAAGTGTAAAGCTCTTGCGTGTATGGGTGTGTGAGGAAAGGTGTTTGGCCTCCTGAATTTATGTAACACCCCATTTAGATCTAGGTAGCTAAACTACATTATGACCTAATTAAGCTTCCTTGCTTATTATTTGTGGCACGGTATTAGAACATTGGCACATTAGTATGTGGACATGTGGACCTATGTATATGTGAATACTATGAATAATTATTGTTATGTTTATTAATGATGGACGCTATGTGATTTACTTCTAGCATGCTCGTTTTAATTGAAGGATTTTGATATGTGGATATTGGATTTAAGGATATGTTTTAAATGCAATTAGTATCATGTGTAGGATGAACTAGTTGATTTACATAGTTTATCTATGAGTAACATGACAATCACGTGTCAATAGTTTATGGTTATACCTGATCTTGTGATGTAAACTAACGTATGGGTTGAATGGGTTATATGATAGCTAGAGAAGTGTGATATTAAGTGGTTGATGTCTTTGGCATCGAATGAGAAATGGTATGATATGAAGCATCATTATGTTATTTTATATTGGTTCAAATGCATTGCTATGATATGTGGGCCAGTGCAGTTTTTCCAGGTAGCACGACTATCGAAACTGGACATTCAATGACAAATCTCCTAGAACACAACGCCATAGTATGGTCTATGATAGGGTGTTGACCCTAGTTCTATCAGGAGGGGTGGAGGCATTTCCCACCGTTTATCCCCTAATACTTGGAGTTGTGGGAGAACTGAGTTAAGCCACACTCCCCTAGACATGTGATGACAACTGCCAATTGCCTACTAGGGAAGATTGGTCAAGGTAGTTGACACTTCCACATACAGGTTCTATCTAGAGTTAGGTCAATATAGTTGATGCTCCAGTATAGTCCAACAAAGGAATGATAGGATCTTAAAGATAGAAGTAAGTTAGTGAGCAAGGGTGTTTCGAAGTGGTTGAGAGTGTTGTTGGGTTTTAATCATGTAACCTTAGTGCCTAACTTATTCTCTCTTCTTTTATTATCTGCTTAACTCAGTTATGATAATCTAGGTGAATGTTTCATTCATTTTAAACTATTGTGATTGATGAGTTACGTTAGTGTAATTGATTGATTAATTCAATATGGGGTTTATTGCACTATCAATTTGGTTGTGAGCATACATGAATTGTGCATTAGATGTGATAGTTGTCATCATTAGTACATGCATGAGTTATGTATGTGCCAACTACGCATACATACATCGCGCTTGTACTCTAACATTATTATGATATATTAAAATAAAGATTATGGTTGCTTGTCATGAGTGTATAATGTCTTGGTATAACTAATTCAATTAGATTAATGCTACTTATAAAATTGTTGATCTAATTCAAGATTTTATATTATAGTTGCAAAGATACGTGTGGAGTTGATTTAATTAAGCATGTCATGAGTTGAATGATATTTGTTAAATTTGGATAACATGTTAGGGAGGGGGGTTGTGATGATGGAGTCGAGCTTCCTAGGGGGGAAGGTAGTGGAAGAAGGGAATAAGGGGGGAATTTTTTAGAGGTTTTGGGTTACGAGTGTGGGGAGAAAGATTATGGTTTTGGGAGGGAGGACAAATCGTTGAATTAGGAAGACTGTGTGAGAATTGGACTGGTATTTTTGCCTCAGATTGTAATTTTGACTTGGATCATTGTTGGACATACTGGTGGGTTGTAGTTTTGGGACTTTGGGCACGGAGGGCTAGGAAACCCCCCCAATGTTTCCTAGATTTACGAAGCCCGTGAGGATGTTCCTAGTTGGATAGGAGGATAAACATCTAGTTTCGAGCAACAATAAGGCAAGGAAACAACTAAAGGAGTAGCTATAGATTTCATCAAATGACTAAATCAAGCAGAGTTGAGGTATTTTTCTTATCCCTAATTAGCTAATGTAAATTTGTTATTTATGAGGCTGTAAATTAGAAGTTTGTTGTATGTTATGCTAGAAATTGATATTTATTATTATCCTAGGATGAAATACAATTTACATTAGTCAAATTTTGCACAGTTGAACGGAGAAGAAAATATTCGATTTCATAAAGACCCGAACAAAAAAATTTGCAAGGGAAAAACATATTTTTCATTAAATGTCCACTCTAATTACATAAAATAATTACATTAGTGTTTAACTTTGAAACCCTGGTGAAGGGATTTAATCATGTGTTTCGAAGTGGCTGAGAGTGTTGTTGGGTTTTAATCATGTAACCTTAGTGCCTAACTTATTCTCTCTTCTTTTATTATATGCTTAACTCAGTTATGATAATCTAGGTGAATGTTTCATTCATTTTAAACTATTGTGATTGGAAGTTTGTTGTATGTTATGCTAGAAATTGATATCTATTATTATCCTWGGATGAAATACAATTTACATTAGTCAAATTTTGCACAGTTGAACGGAGAAGAAAATATTCGATTTCATAAAGACCCGAACAAAAAAATTTGCAAGGGAAAAACATATATTTTTCATTAAATGTCCACTCTAATTACATAAAATAAATACATTAGTGTTTAACTTTGAAACCCTGGTGAAGGGATTTAATCATGTGTTTCAAAGTGGCTGAGAGTGTTGTTGGGTTTTAATCATGTAACCTTAGTGCCTAACTTATTCTCTCTTCTTTTATTATATGCTTAACTCAGTTATGATAATCTAGGTGAATGTTTCATTCATTTTAAACTATTGTGATTGATGAGTTACGTTAGTGTAATTGATTGATTAATTCATTATGGGGTTTATATTGTACACATGGTATCATAGCTAAGTTTAAAAACTCAAACCTAGGGCCCACCCACCCATTTGACTGAATATTTTTACAAATTGTTCCATAAACATCCCATAATCAACCCATAAATTAATTAAATAGCCCTTAAGCTTGGGAAGGGCCTACCACTTGGAACCTAAATTCCATGTTGCATGGTAGATAATTTTGATATCCCATAAACCCCTTGCAAACACCCCGGAAATAACCTAGAAACCCTAAGGGTTAGATGAGCTACATAAATAACACAATAAAAATTATGTAATGTGAAATCAAAATAAAAATGAGAATATATATATATATATATATACTTATTGTAACTTTCCTGGCCACCTAGGTTGGGCCACGCCACACAAAACTTTCCCTTTTTACAACTCTGATACCATAATGTAAAGTTCCCAAGCCCAATTGAGGGACATTACAATGTAGAATACACATAAAAACGAAATTCTTGCTAACTAAAGTAATTCTTTCACTGTTATTTGATTTCTTGTAGCTTACAACTACAAATTTAAAATAGATTTAGCTATTGTCTATAACCATAAAACAGATGCATCTAAAGCATGCCAATAATCAACATGAAATGCAACTAAATTGCTCATTGCAACAACTTATAAATCATTCTCATTTACGCAGAGTTCATGCACAACAACAACACATGTAAATAACTCAGCAACAAGATAAAACACTTATCTTTAAACAAGGATTGTGCAACTAGCTGCTTGGGACGGACATTCCACCCAACCAGACTAACTATTCCAAATCTCAACAACCAACCACCCATGAGTTGAGGCTAGTAATCCACAAAATAGGGTGGTCTCTCATAGTCCACTCGCAGCTCATAAAACTCATAACCCAATTGATATTCTCCTACAACTATCCCTATTTTTCTACCAACTCTCTTCCTCTTGACCTTCCCAACCCAAGGAATGCACCATTTGTTTATCAAGGATAACCCAAGGGATGTACCATCTGTTTATCAGAATTATTCCAAGGAATGTGTCATTTGTTTATCAAGGTTTCTTTGGCACAGGTAACTAGGAATCTATCAGCTGGGAACTCAAGGGAACTTTTTGCTAGGAAAACTATCGGCAAACCAATGACAAACACTTGTTGTTACAGTGCAACTCACTTCGTAGTTCACTCTTCAGGCATGACAACCTGACTCTTCAATCTTCATCTCCAAAACACTCCAAATACATTTTGTCTTGCTCTAAAATCCACTCTCCATGGTTGCACCCTCTCCCCGCTCTCTTCTTGCTCTCTCCTTTTCTTCATGCACCCCCAACTTCCTTCTTCGAACTACTGTCCTAACCATACAATTTTCCTCCCTTTTTCTTTCCTTTCTTGACTCGCACTCTTCCCCAAGTTGATTGTACCCAACCCCCAGGTGCCCAATAACTATGGGATGTGACCATTCCCAACCACCCTCTTACATGTATTCAATGATTGGATTTGGGAACACTCAATCAAAAATTGGAAGGTTCATATACAGTTAACAAGTTTAGGAAAATTGGTTAAATTAATATACATGGGTATTTCCCCCTTGAACCCCTCTTGGCCATTATCCTAGACACTCCCCTCTTTTGTGGATTAATTCAACCCCCATCTCTTTTCCATGTCCCCTTAGCAGTTTGCATCACATTTTATTATTAAAACATACAAATACAATTTGCAAATTCAATCACTTTGGCTATAGCCACACATTATATCTACGTAAGCATTAATTAAACTGGGAATTATAGCAGAGATGTTACATTCCCCATCACCTAAAATTGTGTGTTGTTCTCGGTGCACTCTATGCCGACACACACACACACACACACACATATGCAAACTTTAATCACAACGCTTAGAAATAAAAATTCTGTTATTTAACAACTCCAACCATCAATCTCTTGTTCCTCTAAACTCGTTGACCCAAGGAATGCACAATTTGTTTATCAGGGTTAACCCAAGGGATGTACCATCCATTTATAAAGGCTAACCCAAGGAATGAACCATTTGTTTATCAAGGTCCCCCACACAATTGGCTAGGACTCTGAGATGTGGTTCCATAACTCTAGTTTTCCAAAATGGATTCTTGCATTCTGCCTTCTTCAAAATTGTCAAAAATTTGCGGGTACTCTTCCCGCATGTTTTCTTCATGCTCCCATGTAGCATTTTTAGGATCGTAGCAGGTCCATTGAACCTTTACTATCCCTATGGCTTTGTTCCTAAGCACTTTGACTTTTCGGTCCATGATGTATATTGATTCCACCCGGAAATCCCCTTCATGCTCCACCTAGATCACATTCCAATGAATTATGTGGTTAGGAATGGGTACATACTTCTTTAATAATGATACATGAAATACATGATGCACTCTCATTGATGCAGACAATGCTAGCATGTGTGCAATTGGCCCTATCTTTTCTAATATTTCAAAAGGTCCACAATATATCGTTGCCAACTTCGGGAAACTTCCTAATCTTAGCAAACTTCTCTTTGCCTTCACTTTGAAAAACACTTGTTCGCCTACTTTAAAATCTCTGAAAACTCTATTCTTGTATGCATAACATTTTTGCCTATGCTAGGCAACCTTTAAATTATGTTTTATCCTTGTCATATGCTCTTCCATTTCCTTCAACAAATCTAGCCCAACAACTGCTATGTTTGTTGGATTATCCCAATTCACCAAGGTGTTACATTTCCTGCCATACAATGCTTCAAATGGACTCATTTGCAATGAGGCATGATACCCATTATTGTAGTCAAATTCAACTAAATGAATATATTCTTCCCACTTTTGTGTTTAATCCATTACATGTATTCTAAGCATGTCCTCAATTATCATGTTAGTCATTTATGTTTTCCCATCTAACTCTAGATGATACGTTGTACTAAGATTCAAATTTGTTCCAAATCCCTTGAACAAACCCTTCCAAAATTGGATGTGAACTTTGGATCTCTATATGAAACTATTGCCTTAGGTACTCCATGTAGCCTAGCAACTTCTTTCATGTAGATATTTGAAATATTTGTTGCCTTCTGTATAGTCTTTACTAGAATAAAATGTTTTCCTTTAGTTAATTTATCCACCACCACCATGATGGAATCATGTTGCTTCACTGTTCTGGGAAAATTAGTAATAAAATCGACTGTGACAACTTCCCACTTCCATTCTAGAATGGGAAATGGTTGTAGAAAACCTATTGGATGTCTATGCTCTTTCTTCACTTTTTGTCATTCTGGAAATTTGGCTATGTAATTAGCCACTTCTTTCTTCATTCCCAGCAAAAAGTATTGGCTTCTCACAACTGCAATTGTCTTCTGATATCCTGGGTTCCCGACATATGGCACATTGTGCATTTCCTTCAGAACTACATGTTTTAGTTCATTGGAATTTGACACATATAATTTTCCCTTGTACATGAGAATTCCATCTTCTTTCAGCTCATAAAAATTAAATCTTTGCTAAAAATTATTACCTTGTTGTAATGTTTCTTTTATATTCATGTATTGTTGATATGAAATTGTTGTTGCAATAATTGATCTTTCAAATTTTTCCTGTACATGTTGATGGCTGCCACATGTACTTCATGAGCTCTCCTATTGAGTGCATCAACTACTTGATTTTCTTTTCATTTTATATGCTTAATTTTGAAGTCATATTCACTCAGAAATTCCAGCCATCTAGTTTATCTAACATTTAGTGTTTATTTTCCAAACAAATGTTTCAGACCATAATGGTTTGTTCTTAGACCGAATTTATTACCCATAAGGTGATGCCTCCACATTTGTAATGCATTTACAATCGTTGCTAACTACAAGTCATGTGTAGCATAATTCCTCTCATGTTTTTTTAATTTTATGGACTCATAGCATACCTCATAGTCCCTTTGACTGAGAACTCCACCAAGTCCTTCCTTGCATGCATCGATGCACACAACAAAATCTTCATTTGGATCTGCAATCTTCAATATTGGTGCACTTGTCAATATTTCCTTCAACCGTTGAAAACTCTCTTCACACTTGGAAGTCCATTCAAATTTCACTCCCTTCTTTTGCAAAGAAGTGATTGGACTTGCAATCCTTGAGAACCCTTTTATGAATCTTCAGTAATAACCGACAAGACCCATAAATAATCTGACCTCTGTCACACTTTTTGGCGTTGGCCATCCTCTAATGGCCTCTATCTTCTCAGGATCAACTTCTATCCCTGTTGTTGAAATTATATGCCCCAAATAGTGAAACTTCTTTTGGTAAAATATGCACTTACTTAGCTTAGAGTACAATTTATGTTCTCTTAAAACTTGCAACACCCTTCTTAAATGTTGCTCATGTTCCTATTATGATTTAGAATAGATGAGGATATCATCTAAGAACACAATCATAAACTTGTCTAGGTACTCCCCGAACATTCCATTCATTAGGCACATAAGAACTGCTAGGTCATTTGATAGCCCAAATGGCACTACCATGAATTCATAATGCCCATATCTTGTTCTGAATGTTTTCTTGTTGATGTCTTCTTCCTTTATCCTTACTTGATGATAGTCTAATCTCAAGTCAATCTTCGAAAATATTCTTGCACCTTTCAATTAATCAAACAAATCATCAATTACTGGCAAAGGATGCTTATTCTTTATGGTGACCTTATTAAGTTTTCTGAAATCAATACACAACCTTAAGGTTCCATACTTCTTCTTCACAAAAAGAACCAGGGCTCCCCAAGGTGACGCACTTGGGCATATATACCCCTTCTTCAAAATTTCTTCAAGTTGCATCTGCAACTCTTTTAGTTTATGTGTGCCCATTCTATAAGGTGTCTTAGACACTAGGGCAACTCCTGGCACCAAATCAATAGCGAAATCAATGTCTCTTTTTGGTGGTAGTCCTAGAATTTCTCTAAAAACATCTTCAAAATCCCTCAAAATTGGATGGTCTTCAATGCTTGCCACTTTTTCTTTAGCTACCTCCTCCATATGGGTTGGAAACATCTGACATCCTATCATGAAGCTCTTCTTCAACTGCATAGTTGAAATCTCTTTAACAACTACAACTCTTGGAATTCCTTGAATCTTGCCTTTCTACCCTTCCTCATCAAGACATGTGGTTGTCTTGTTGTAATAGTTTAGGACAACATGATGTTTTTCCAACCAATCCATGACAACTAGATGATCATATGAGTCCAATTGTATGATGTTTACATCCACCTTTGTATCGATTCCATTCATGTCTATCGGACAATCTTTAACCAACTCATTGATTTTCCTCTTAGCCCCTATGGCTAACAGAACTAACCAAGATTTATTATCCTTACTTCTTTGCAAGTGAAATATTTCAACAATGTTAGCATTTATGTAACTATGGATAGCTCCATAATCAATTAAAATTGTTATGGGCTCATTATTGATCTTACCTTCCACTTCAATCATGGGAGATTGATATTCAACTTGCTTGTTATCCAAGGCTGCATAAATCCTTGGCATTATTGTGCCCATGTCTTCCATTGTTTCAGCCTCTTGAATGTTGTGGACAATTCTCATTCTTTCTCCTTTGTGAGGGCAATCCCTATATAGATAATTTCCCTCACATCCCAAACATTGCACTGGTTGTTGCCTTGGCCTTTTCCCAAATTAATTTACAGTCTTGTGTTCATTTTGGGCGACTCAATCTTGTTGATTTTCTTGGGAATCATTCCTGAAAAAGGGTGGCTTAAAACCATTCTGCCTTTGATCCTTTTTACCCTTCATCTTATCATTCCAAGCTTTTCGTAAAATTGGTCTTCCTTTTCTCTACTCATACATATGACTTTCTCTCTTTATGGTTTCCGCCAAGTTTTTGGGGTTATCATATTGAATGTTATCATTGTAGAAAGAGGGTAACCCACTCAAAAATTGTTGGATTTTGACCTTCTCATCCTTGATGAAGTCAATATACTTTAACAATTCAAAGAAACACTTCTCATATTCCTCCATTGTCATGGTTCCCAACTTGAGTTCAAAGAACTCTTTCATCTTTCTTTTATAGTAATGCTTGGACAAATATTTCTCTTGAAAATATCCCTTGAACTGCCTCCATGAGATTCTTTTCTCATTTAGGTTCTTGGCTTGTTTAAGTTGATCCCACTACATGGTTTCCTTCCCTTTCAAGTGGTAGGTGGCAATTCTATCTTCTACCCGAGATGGGTAATCATCTAGTTGGAAATATTTCTTCATTTCCAACAGCCAGGCCTCAACATCTTCTCCTTTTTTGTGTTCTCCATTGAAAGTCGGTGGCTTAATCTTCTTTAGTTCACCCTGCAAGATGTCTGCCTTAGGTATTCTCCTTTGCCTCCTAATAAGAGATACACTTGGGTTGCGCCCTGGACCTAAACTTGCATGAATTCTTCTGGTGGAATGCCTTGGAGAATGATGGCGTCTACCCATGCTTCTTGACTGCCTATCATTCCCATGATCATCTCTTTTGCTATGGGATCTTGATGTTGATACTTGTCTAGCACTAGCTGCTTGTTTGGTGCCAAAGTCCTTATTAACTTGCTTATGTAGCATATTTAGTCCTTGAAGTATTTGTTCTTGAACCTTCATGATCCTCTCATTATTGACCCTATAGCTCTGCACTTCTTTTTGCAGGCTTCTCATAGTTACAATCCCTAGCATGTCTCTTCTCCCATTAGACCCAGTCTCACCATTACCCATGTTGGTATGCAAACCTCCAATTTCTTCTTCGTGGCTGTAAAACTCTTGAGCATCCTCCGTGTCTCTAGTTCTCGTGTAGGAACTAAAGTCTTCTTTTTTGTATCTCTAATTATGCAAAAATGTGCATGCAACAAGTGTTGTTAGAATTAAGCATATTGAAAAATATTTATCAATTAGATTACATGTCATTCTTCATTTTAAATTATGAAGAATATTAATGCACTACTCCCAAGTAGGATTCCTTAAATGCATTCATTTTCGAAACAACTTCCCAATGACTATTCCTTTGCTCCAATCCAAGCTTTGAGCTGAAATTTATGGTGGCAAAAAAGTGAAGGGATATTCATTAGCACGTGAAACATAGTAGCAATGATCAACAACTGTCCGATCATTTCTTGATTAGATCTTCGTTGTTGATCTATCTTACTGGATTCACCGTGGATCTAAATCGTATCTTTTCTTCATTTCGAGCTTTTGCGTTCTCCAATTTTCACCCCATAGTTTTGTCACACTCACTTTTCACTTATACTTAGATTCCTTATTGTATTCATGGGCTCGCGGGTGGCAGACTCACAGAGTCATAGCCTATATTCATACCTTACATGAACCCACCACCAACACTTAGCTTATTTTTCCTTCACAAACTCATAATCTTGTAACCTTCCTTTCATAAGTCCATCCGAGAAGTCTCAACACTTAACCATTTTTCCATCTACGCTGACTCACAGACTTGCGTGCTCATAATCTTGTAATATTCCCATCTCCGCGTATTTTCCATGCTCTTCACACCCGAATTCTTGGTACTTAATCAAATTTCATAATTTCATCGTGGGTTCGAGTGATCCCATATTTATTTTACTCTTGGAACTCCATCTACCCGCATGCTCGACCAATCCTTAGCACTTAACTGATTTTCCACTTCTTACCGTGGTTTTGTGCGACTGACAGTTGGCCTGCCACATGGCTCAACATCACCTACCAACTGTCATCCCATCCAACATATACCTTCCACCATGGCAGTACATGTCTTTCTTCTACCACATCATCTGGCACATGGCCTCCATGTCATGCCGACATCATTGTACAGAAAAAAAAATACCCATTTTTTTTTCGATTTTGCTTATGTTTGAAATTTCCAAAGAGTCTTAATTATTCACATTACTCATGAAATTTCTTTCAATTTTACTACAGTAATTTAATAAAACAAGTTGCAGACATACTCTAGAATTAATTCTCTACAAATTTTCTGCTTCAGCATTCTGCTAACTTGGCCCATCCAGGCTTAACGTTGAAAATTGGGCTCTGATACCACTTTGTAACGTTCCCAACTACCCAGGCTAGGCCACGCCACACAAAGCTCTCCCTTTTTACAGCTCTAACACTATAATATAAAATTCCCCAACCCAATCGAGGGACATTATGGTGCATAATACACATAAAAACAAAATTCATGCTAACTAAAGTAATTCTTTAATATCCAATTTCATGTAGCTTACAACTACAAATTTAAAACAGATTTAGCTATTGTCTATAACCATATTACATATTCATCTAAAGAATGCCAATAATCAACATGAAATGCGGCTAAACCACTCATTGCAGCAGTATATAAGTCATTCTCATTTATGCAGAGTTCATGCACATCAACAACACATGTAAATAATTCAGCAACAAGATAAAACATTTATATTTAAACAAAGATTGT
>JASDQU010100569.1:265783-275849 GCA_032191745.1 Picea mariana
ATTACATCTTTATAATACCTTAATTTTCTTTTTTCCTCTAACTCTTTATCACACCACATTTTCTCTTTAAATTTTGATTTGAATTTTTTTTAATAGTATCTTTATTCTGGAAAATGGTTTCTTCCATGATTCCCCAACAGCTTAGCGAAGATCGGGCGTCTTTATGTCATTCTCACTTGAGTCGATGGTGGTTATGATTTTGAAGCAATTTTAGGTAGCCTCTTGTCTTCCATGTTGTTTAACTTGTTCATATACATTAAGTATCTAGTCATAACCATGCTCTCAATGGGGGAGAGGCTTGTTTCTAAGAGGAGGATGGGATAGGGCGTATTTCCTTTAATTTTGAGATTATAGGTTATAAAATTCTTTTGTATTTGCTCTATCTTTCTCCAGGATTCACGAGAGATACTACAGCCCCAGAATTCACATCCATAAAGAATAACAGGTGTAACAAGAGTCTCAAAGAGGAGTTTCTTCTTATCCCAACTCCAAAGATCAACTGATTTGCAATTGTTTTCAAGCCCATAATAAGCTTTTCATCCCCCAATAATCCTTTTCTCAATGCTATAATTCCAATTGAGCTTGTGGTGAATATCAATTCCAAGATATTTGTATGAAGTCACTTGCTCCAAGTTGTTGTTGTCATATACAAAGGTATCATAAGGGATCTTATTGGATTTAATAATCATGACCTTAGTCTTATTAGTATTAACAGTCATACCCATATTGGAGCAAAAATCCTTGAGGATTCTTAGTTGGTTTTCAAGATCATGGGGACTCCTTTCCATAAGAACGATATCATCAGCATAAAGAAGAAGATTGATGACTATACCAGTGAGAGTAGGGCCGACACAACCTGTTTTTTTCAAGATTTCTTCTAACTTGTCAATGTATATACCAAAAAGGGTAGGGGACAAGGGAAAACCTTGTTTGAATCCAATATTTCAGTTAATCTCTTTTGACCAGACCTCAGTGTTTTTAAAATTAGCAATAACATTCTCATACATCCTTATTGCAGCAACCCTCAACTCGAGAGGCACTTTTATCTCTTCCAACCTATTCCAAAGGTTTTTCCTAGGAACCATGTCAAACGCTTTTCTAAAGTCAACAAAACAACAAAAAAGATTAGTTTTAGTATTGTGGAACTCCTCTGCGATGATCCTAAAGGTAACAAAATGGTCCACAATTGAATGATATCTCCTAAACCCGACCTGGCCTTTAGCTCTTTTACCATGACTTTCTAGCCAAAGGCTAATCTTCTTTTCCAAAATAATTCCATAAAGCTTGGATAAAATCGGTCTAATCATAATGGTCCTATAATTAGAGGGAATGTTTCTATCCCCATTTTTAAAAATAGGAACAATGAGGCTTTACGTTGAGGGTTTAGGGAAGCCCTGCTTGACTGCTAAATTGAAGAGCTTGTGTATGTGAGGGATAAGGATTGGCCCTCCGATTTTAAAAATTTCATCTTGGTAGCCTTCAATGTCCTTAGCTTTCCCATTTGCGATATTCTTAACCCTTAACTCTATGTCATCTAAAGAAAAAACTTCTTCCTTTGTAGGGACAATAGGAATGGTGTCCATGGAATTAGGGAACTCATAAAGACTTTTAAGGTAGGAATTCCAAGTCCTTAAGGGAATCATATTATTTTCTTTAGTATTGCTTTTTAGAATTTGGCTCCAGAACTTCTTAGGATCCAACTTGTATAGTTGTGAAAGTTTCTCTTACCTTTTATTGATATAGTATCTTTTTTTCCTTTTAATTAGGGCTTTGTACGTATTGATCTTATCTAGTTTTAAGGACTCATTAGAAGCATCCCTAATGGATTTCCTAGCAATTTTACATTATTTATCATACCAAGGGTTGGTCGTTCTATTATTCTTTTTATAGGACACCTCGAAAGAGAACTTGTTAATAGAAGTGGAAAGGGTAGTTGTAAAATTATGATAGAGTTCTTCAATGTTGTCCTTATAAGTTAGGAGGTCTAATTTACTATTTAAATCCTTTAAGAAAATGTCAATTTTACTTTTGTCAAAGTGCAAATTCCTTTGATTATCAGAATTCTCTTCAATGGTGCTCCTATGCATGGAAAATTTTAGAGTTAGGGTTAAAGGTTTATGATCAGAGTCAGGCTCATGGTCATTTAAAAGGTCAAAAGTGTTGATATTATGGTAGTTGCGGGAGGTATTTACCTCCACATGTAAACCCGACGAGAATAGAATACTCCGAAAAGAAAGAAGAAACCCTAATGAATTGGCTAATAACCCTAGAAGACATGTCGGCTCAAGAGGATAATTTATATTAGGTTATTAGCCTCCAAGAGAAGAAGTCGGCCAGAAGAATTAATATATACTAAACAGACAGATACTTAGAATGAGAAGTCGGCCCAGGAAGTTAGCCAGAATTAGTATAAATACAAGAAGTCAGTTCTCATTTTGGCAAGCAGTCTCAGAATTGCAGAGCAACAACTTGTGCGCACTGCAGTGACCACTCTTGTGCGCAAGTTTGAGGAGAGCTTCCATTACAGTTGTTGCAGCTAGCAAATCACGTTTGGCTTGGACTATCTCTTGGTTAGGGTTTGGACTATCTGATCATCTCTTGTTGATGCGTTATCCTTGGGGAAAGGTGTGCTACCCTTTGTTTGGCTATCTAGCCTAGGGCTTGCTTCCGGAATGATTCTCTGTCAAGGTTAAGGTGCTCGGAGGGTGGCTTCCGCCTATGGTTGGGTGACAATAGTATTGTCAATGGTAAAATGATCACATCCATTATATTCTCAGTCAGAAACATTGGACAAGTAATGAGTCTAAAGAATGAGCTCCGTGACATGAAGATGAATGATGATGACAACATAACATCATACTTTGTGTGAATCTCTTAGTTAAGAGATCAACTACGAGCTATTGAAGAGATCATTTCATAGAAGGAATTGGTAAACATAGTACTCAATGGTCTTCCCAAGACATGGGATGCATTTGCTACAAGCATGAACACAAGGAAGGAGCATCCTACATTTGAAGAACTTTGGACTTGTTGTGCTCAAGAAGAATCCAGGATCAATGCAAAAGAGAAACCCCAAAGAAAGTAGGATGATCAAACCTTCACAACAAGATTCAAGAATTTTAGGAACAAAAGGAAGTTTGGTTCAAGGAGGAAGCCAAATAAAGAGAAAGACATTTCAGAAGTACAATGCTTCAATTGTCGAAAGTATGTTCACTACAAGAATCGTTGTCCCGAGCTAAATAAAAGGAAGGAGAAACATGTAGCATCAGTTGTCAAATAAAAGGAACCGACAAAGAAGACTAAGCAGGATGAAAGAGACTTCTTCTTCTTAAGGTAACAATACTCTTCTTAGTTCTTGTACATATCTTGTTTGCATAAGTCTTTGTACATATCTTGTATATCTATCTCTTAAAAGATAATATGTTCCAAGAAGAACTATATCTATGTAAGAACAACAAGATAAGGATTGCTATCATTATACAAGCCATATAATACACATGAAAGGATGAAATACATCAAACAAATCATGTGGAAGCTATTACAAGATAAGCCAAAATCAGAATCAATCATGAAGAGACTTAGAAGAAGCAAAGACAGAAAGAAGTCAGCAATCAAGAGGAAATTGGAGAAAGACTTTTGATGTTTTGCAGAAGACAATAAGACGGAAGCGTGGACTATGTTAGACGGAGGGAGCCGATTATATATTGCAGAAGACAATAAGGATGCAGACGGAAGCATGGACTCTGTTAGATGGAGGGAGCTGATTATATGCACTCATACATGAAGCAAGGACTAGGAGGGAGTTAATCCTACGATCCATTAAAGATGATGAAGTATATATCCATGGTAGCAAACATGAAAAGCAGTACGTGTTCAGTTCGACCTTAGAAGAAGTCTTCTTCGAAGAAAAGCCTTAAAGTATTCTTGGTTGTCCATTCACATGATGAAAGGAAAAGGTAGAATCTTTAGGGCATGGAATCTATAAGAAACTCCATGGACCCAAGAGCTAAAGAAGAACATGAAGATTCCAAGAAAGAAAGAAAATCCAGAACAACCAGTCATTGCATCGAGAATCACAAGATTACCAGCCTAATATGAACTCACTAAAAGTAATCAAGCAGAGGAACCGAAAGTCGGGATGAAGAATAGTGTATGGAAGACTTATGAATGAAAGCATTACGAGATCTAGAACTAGAGGTCCTCTCAGATGGAGGGAGAAGACTATGATGATTACTTGTTCCAGTAAACCATAAATATCTCTACA
Organism: Picea mariana; assembly: GCA_032191745.1. NCBI lineage: Eukaryota > Viridiplantae > Streptophyta > Pinopsida > Pinales > Pinaceae > Picea > Picea mariana. The sequence continues at coordinate 270,048 of JASDQU010100569.1, forward strand.
TGTGTCATTCTATCATCCGCAAAATCCATGAGTTGGAATTCTACATCAGATAAACACAAAGACTGTTCTCCAGAGAAATTGAACAAAAAACGTATGAAGAACAACCTCAAGACTTTGAGGCATACCAGAAAGAGACCATTGTATGCAGATGGAAAAAGATAACTTGGTGGAGAACCTCCAGTGCACAGCAGAAGTGTGGTGAAGATTTTCTATAACAAAGATATTGTATCAAGATGATTACTCAATAGATCAGATCTCATGATGACAGAAGAAGTGCCACATGGATATGTTCCAGTGTTCCAAACAATGATATACTTTATTGATCAGAGCTACATGAAGCCTTCAGAGAAAAACCAATGTTCCAGACCGAAGTACATTTGAAATAAAGCATCACATTATCCGTGATGAAGTCCAGAAAGGAGAAAGTGGTTCTCCAATACATATCTCCACAGATGAGCAGATAAGCAAACATTTTGGTAAAGCTTCTATCCAAAATGAAATAGTTTGCATACTCAAGTTGGAGCTCGTAGAGACGACTTCCTGATTGAAAAAGGAAGAGATGACTCCCAGGTTGAGAGGGAGCACTGATATGTATTGATTTATGGACAGTCATTTTTCAGTTCGAAAAATGGTGCAGGATGAGCAGTTTCCTTTCTAGTTCTGGAAAGTGGATTCAAATTTCTGACGGACAGTGATTTCCCATTGTGGTTAACATGGGAAATGGTCTAGATTGTTGATGTATCATAGACAACGACTTCCCATTGTGGTTAACATGGGGAGTGGTCTAGGGCAGTCTCTCTTCTTAAGGGTTACTCAAGAAGACTGGCCCGCCTCGCCAGACAATTATTTCTCATTATGGTTAACATGAGGAATGGTCTGTTTTGGAGGTTGATACAGGACAGTCTTTTCCTCTTATGGTTAACAGAGGAAATGGTCCAGACAGTCATTCCTTAGGGTGTATTCATTCTCTCCAGGTTGCACTTTGTTTAGCGACGGAGGAATGGCCCAGGGTGGGGAATAGTCCAAGCTCAACAATCAAGGACAGCCATTCCTTGGGGCAGATTCATTCTCTCCAAGTTACACTTTGTTTAGTGTCGGAGGAATGGACCAGGGAGGGGAATGGTCCAGGCTCAGAAATCATGACAGTTAATCTTCCTTGCTTGAGAATAATAGTCCAAAGAGCTCATCATTAATGTTTTACCTTTTGAGGGCAGATATTCTTTCAAACCTCACAAATGTGAGTGAAAGATTGGCCCAGATGATTTAGTTTATATCATAACATTGTTTATGTGTAGGCAAGTTGATATCAAATGATTGTTATGAAGACTGTATGACAGTAGATGTGTACTATTGTGGTGGATGTGTTCCATTGTTTGTGACTATACGTTACTGATCAAGTACTTGTGTGTTACTTGGTGTGGTAATGTACCACTGGATTGTAATTATGTACTACTATGGATAGACACAATTGTGTTCTATTTTGTTCTGATTGCCTTGAAGACTATCAACAGTATTGGAAATGATTATCAGTTAGATGGATAATCAAAGGACAGAGATTTCTCGGACGGAAAATGGTTCAGAACATTTACTCTTCTAGGACATATGTCCAGATTAGAAGAATGGCTCTTGTATCACTCTGTGGTGTGAGTGACTTTTCCATCATCATGTCTGATTACTCAAATGGAGTACGGTTTCGAGAGATGATGCAGTTGATGACACCGATGATGATGGTGCTCATGAATTAGCCATGAGATAGTCTATACAACTGTGTTGATGCTATCGGGTGAATGGTATGTTTTGTGCTCAAGACCATTACCTATAATACCTCCCTAGCTAGGAGGGAGTGTTGATATTATGGTAGCTGCGGGAGGTATTTACCTCCACGTGTAAACCTGACGAGAATAGAATACTCTGAAAAGCAAGAAGAAACCCTAATGGGTTGGCTAACAACCCTAGAAGACATGTCGTCTCAAAAGGATAATTTATATTAGGTTATTAGCCTCCAAGAGAAGAAGTCAGCCAGAAGAATTAATATATACTGAACAGACAGATACCCAGAATGAGAAGTCGGCCCAGGAAGTTAGCCAGAATTAGTATAAACACAAGAGGCCAGTTCTCATTCTGGCAAGCAGTCTCAGAATTGCAGAGCAACAACTTGTGGGCATTATAGTGCCCAGTCTTATGTGCAAGTTTGAGGAGAGTTGCCATTGCAGCTGCTGCAACTAGCAGATCATGTTTGGTTTGGACTATCTCTTGGTTAGGGTTTGGACTATATGATCAACTCTTGTTGATGCGCTATCCTTGGGGAAAGGTGCGCTACCCTTTGTTTGGCTATCTAGCCTAGGGCTTGCTTCCAGAATGATTCTCTGTCAAGGTTAAGGTGCTCGAAGGGTGGCTTCGGCCTATGGTTGGGTGACAATAGTATTGTCAATGGTAAAACAAGCACATCCATTATATTCTAACAAAAAGTTGTTATTTGGTTGGAAATGGGGATATCAAATATCACATAATCTACAACACTACTACCTAGCCCATGAATACAGGTCATCTAGTTGGAGTTTGACCACTTCATTACTCCATTGCAAATTATTAGGTCTTGAGAGCTGTAGAGCTTGACCAACTCAGTACCAAACAAATTCTCAATTAGGTCTTCAGAGCTTCTTTTGTAGCTATTAGATAAAATAAGGTCCTCATCTAGCCATAAAGGATCATGGTTGGGGTCATTACTTAAAAGAGTAGTTTGTTTAGTTGCAGTCTTAGCATTAAAGTCTCCTAGCAGAAGGATATTACCTTCATTTTTCAAATTATAAATATCTTGTTCTAAATTATAATAGGGACAATTTTTATCTAGATTATTTTTCTTATAAAAAGTAGAATTAATAGGTGCAAAATAACAAATTGCTATATATATCTTCTTAGCATTGGCGTCTGAAATTTCTATCCAAATGTATTGATTAAGAGGGTCAATCTTATGAAGTTGAATGTGAGGAGAAATGCTCTTTCTAATATAACAAGCTATGCCTCCTATCCCTCTACGATGGGATGTTTTGTTCCATTCCGACCCCAAGACAAATTCTTCCATGTTAGGGACCTTATACTCCTCATGGTCCCAAGTTTCAGCTAGACAAATAATATCAATATCACTCGGGATCCAACTTATCATAAGACCTTTGCGCCATGGAAAGCCACGACAATTTCAAAAAAGGATCCCGAGTGTCCCAAATTCCTATTTATTATTATCCTTTTGGTCTCTATCCCTAACAATAGCTTTTCGATTTCTAATTATTGCCCATTTTCCTTCTTTCCTGGCTTCTTTCACCTTTTGAACTTCCTTCCTTAATTCAGCTTGGTCTTCGAGAATGAGGTCTTCATTTATAAATATTCCCGACCCTTTTAAGCTCGGAGATTTACTAAGTATGTTATATTTATGGTCATTACAACTTACTTTGACACGGATCAACCTATCTTTGTGATCAATTATTTTTCCTAGCCTCTTGCTTCTATGAGGTAAGTTGTATCAATTTGTGATTTATTTAATTCTTCTTTTACTATTGCTAGCGTATCCTCCTCTTATTGTTCTTTTATACCAAAAATTATGAGGTTCAAGGCTCTTTTGTTATGCTCATGGTCCAGTTCGATTAGCTTATTCATTTCCTCTTTGATGGGTTTGATATCCAATTTGTTTTCCATATTACTGAGGGTCAAATTGTTGGTTAGTTTTTCTTCTACCTCTTTAATCCTATATCTCAAGTTGTGATTTTCATCAACCCCTCCTTCTTGGGTTGATTGTTTATGTTTTTCCATTTCTTGAATTATATCCTTCATTGTTTGCAATTCACTCTTGAACCCTAAGAATCTATCCTCTATTTGAGTTTGAATGGTATCTTTAATTTTTTTATCAATCATTGTCTCTAGCTCTATTTGGAGTTTTACATCTCTTTCTTCACTCATTTTTTTTAATGTTTCTAACTCTATTTGGATTTTGGCATCTCTCTCTTCTCTTCTTTTTTCTACTAATTCCCTACAATCGTAAAGGATCTCTAGGGTGATTTTGGGGGGCTCCCCTTGTTAGGCTGAGTTTTTGGAATAGGTGGTGGAGTTCTCATATTGAAAAGAAGAGAAAAAAGATGTAACAATTATTATTATGGATTGACTTTATCTCTCAAATCAACTTTTACTTATGAAACTTAAAATAATAAATAAATAAAATATATTTAAATCTCTTTACTTAAAATTAAAATCGAATCAAAGTAAAAAATGACTCACCTCATTTCAGATGTCCAATTGCTCAACCTTTTGAAGAAGCCAAAAATAATTTCCAAAAACCGCAGAGAAGTCCGAAGAAACTACATAGATTATTCTGGGTAAAAAAGGTAAAAAACAAAGAGAAGTATTAATCCTGTTCAAAATCCTAGATATATAATTCAAAACCGCGGAGAAATATTATTCCCTTTCAAAACGACGGAGAGATAATTGCAAAACAACATTCCTGTTCAAAACTGAAAACCGCAAAGAAGTCCTGAGAAACTATAGATTTTGGGCAAAAAAGGTAAAAACCAAAGAGAATTATTATTCCCGTTCAAAACCCCAGATATATAATCTTAAAAATAAAATATCTCATTAAAAAAAAAAAATATTATTCCCATTCAAAACCCCGAAAAAATATTATATCCAAATAAAATTGCATAAAATGTTGCAATTATATGTGTTATACAATTAAAAAAATATTATATAAAAACTAAATGAATTATTTATATATAAAAACATAATAATACAAATATTTATTTGTAATTTTTAATAAAAACTAAATGAATTATTTATATATAAAAACATAATAATAAAAATATTTATTTATGAATTTTTTTTTTTTTAAACACTATTGTATTAAAAAAAAAAAAAACTTGCTCAGCCCCTACCACCCCTATGTCAATGCCAAACCATATTCAATTCACATGTCGGCCAAACATCAAACCAAGTCCATGGGGAAGCTTCCTCAACCCCTACCACGCTATGCCAATCCCAAACCATATATCAAACCACATGTAGGCTAAACATCAAACCAAGCCCATGGAGGAGCCCAAGCCCTAAAAGGGTTAGCTATAGTCGCCATGGCCACGTGTTCACAAGGGCGGGCTATGACTCCTGCCCCTCCAAGACCATAAAAACAAAGGAAGTGCTCGACCGCTCTAATTTGCAAACGAGCTCAGGGATTTCCAACGGTCGTTGGCACAAATGGGACGAATGCAAAAGGAGGAAATAAACTTGTTTCAGAAGACAAAAAAAAAAGAGAGAGTTGAAACTTAACCTTCTCATCAATCAAACTCAAATTATTGCAAAATTTAATGACCAAATCTAAGCAAGGTCACGGCCAAGCCACATTAAATTGGTGTATGAGACATCCTTGTTTGTGGGATAAGGGATTGGTGTATGAGACCTCCTTGTTTGTGGGACAAGGGACTCCCCTCCATCCAACGATTTGATTGTAAAGTCTACGGAGGTATACATACCCTACCCCCCTCTGGATTTGAACTTGTGACCTCTTAAGAGGAAACACAAGTTCTTAACCATTAGGCTCACTCAGGCTATATGAAAGGGTTGGCTCCATATTTTATAGTTTTCATTTGCCGAGAATGAAAAGAGAAAAACACATGGTCATCATGCAAAGCTCCATGTCAACCCCATTTTACATGTGTTTGTTTAAAAAAAGAGAGTTATAATATGTGTTTGTTTAAAAAAAGAGAGTTATAATATGTGTTTGTTTAAAAAAAGAGGATTCTATATTATGTGTTGGCTTTTAAAAAA
>JASDQU010100570.1:41001-51324 GCA_032191745.1 Picea mariana
TCAATTCCTGCTTCCAAATTTTCCCTCCCTTTTTCTATTTTCCCAACTTATTTTGTCCATTTCTTTTCCCTCTTCTATGCTTACCCAAAATTCCCCTTTTCCTTTTCCCCTTCTATTCTCCCTTTCTAGTTACTATACTTAGTCATTTTTGCAAAACAACGAGTTCGCATATGTGCGGATCATCATATCCATCCACACTCTCACATCATGAGTCTGACCAACCACCACATTATCCTATACTTAGTCATTTCTGCAGTCGCGGGCTCCCAGGTTGGCGGGTTTCAATCTTTCATATCCCTTGTTCTATGACATACATTTTGTACCCAAGTGATCCACGATATACATTTGGACCATTGGACTCCTTGAGCTCCTAATTATCTCATATCTCCTATATTGAGTCCGACCTACCACGTTACAACACTTATCCAATTATCAACCTTCTGCAATGACGGGTTTGCGGGTCCCTGGGTTGGCAGGATCACAAAAATCCCAAATTTTATTCGCTCTCACCCGTCCCTGCCACCTTAGTGATTTTAACAATATGCATTTAGTATGGTTTAATGATAATAACACAACATGCAGGTTTCGTAAAGATCGTTATTACTAAGAGAAGGGATCGAGGAGATTTCTCATTAAACCACATTAAAGAATGATTCGCGAAAGATTATATTATATCTCTCAAGCGCTCATTTCGAACATTATCTGGATTAAAAGAACTCTCTCATCAACTTATGGTAGCAACACCTTGACAATAGTTCTGCGGAGATACTTTGAACATTTTTAGATGATAGGACCAAAACTTTCAGTGGTCTAGAGCGTATTCTTATTATTCATCCCCTTTTGCTTAGAAGGGAGTAATTTGGATGCCCATAATTTCTCGTGCAGGCTGTGTTCCTGAAGGTTTTGACTGCAAGGAACTGATTTCCTAGTGCATTGAGAAGTAATATCAAGCAAGTGGATGATTCAATTCCAATACCATTCTCCTGTCTCTCTTTCACCTCAAGTGTTTCGTAAATTGTAACGAACCTCCCGTTTCGTCACGATATCGAGCCTCACATAACAAGTGCAATTTATTTATTTATTTTATTTTTTTTGTGTGTGTAGGAAGGTAAAAATGACATTATACTCAACAACACAACATGACGACGAACACCACACAAGCAACTCATGCAACAACAACATGACGACCTAACATAGGTGCACATCAATCACCTGGAAGCAATGTACGACAATCAACCGACGAAGAATAAGAATGAATACCCGCCTGTCCTACCCTGCAATGGTTAGGACCTCCAGGACACATAAGCAACACTCAAGCCCAGGTTCCCATCGATTTTGACCATTTAAGGTCTCAAGGTTGGCGACTATTTTGAGGAACAAGGAGGTATCTACATCCCGCCTGACACAAGCAGACCAAGCCTACTAATCTAGGGAAATCATCCTAACAACGCCACACACCCAAAACAATTACACAAGTAACTAGAGTCTCTTACAGTGAGCAAACCAAGCACATTAAATGATTACAAGGCCAAGTATGAACATTAATTAGAATGAATGTCAGCACCCTCAATGGGAAGCGCAAGCTAAAAATGACTTCGCCAATATCCCGATCAATCGTCGAGTCAAGCTAGCCAATAATTACAGTCTGTTTTAATCAACTATTACGAGCCCAAATTAGCATGTCTAAAATAAAAATATCATCAAGGTACAATCTAAATTAGCCTTAAAATAAATTCATTGCACAATTTTAATTTACAAAGTGTCATCAAGGTACCATCTAATTCAACATTTAATGGACATTACTAAACAAATCTGAACTTTGACTGGATTAATAATTAACAATATAATTAATCATTAAATTTAATCTAACTAGCTTGTTTAAATTATAAACTAGCCATTCATCAACAATAAATTAGACATTAGATACAACCAATAGCGAGTTTAAATACTTGTCCATCATCACAATCTATTGACTAATCTAATTTAATCCATATTAGAGCCCTAGACTATAATTACCGTCCAAATCAACACTAAAGAAAATCAGTGGATCTGAATGCACCCCAATTTAGCAAGCTAAGATAAGTCAATGCTAATGCTATAAGTATTGTTACCTACTAGTTTAACAAGCCTGATCAATATTAAAACATAAACTACAAAAACAATCCAAATGGACTAGCCTAGATAACTAATTCTAAACTAAATTTTCAAGTATAGCCTATATGGTTCTAGAGGTTTCCGAATTAAGTAAGGGTTGTCTAGTCCTAAAAAGGGTTGTTCTGTCAAATTAAAGTTATTCTAAACATTTAATGCTACCTAAATGGCTATTTTCTAATCAATTGAAAAAAAGGGGCTACCATTAAAATAATCTTACTGGCAAGATGTGGTTATATTCAGTGATAAATCATAACAGTCAAGAATTATTCCCTTGTCAAAGGATGTAACACAAGGAGGGGGAGGAAAGGCATTCAACACTGGCCATCATTAAAGGAACGCATCCGAGGAGAACACCGAAGGGTTAATCATTCAAGCTGGCAACTCAGCTAGCCACCAAACATAGCCAGATAATTACAATCTAAAATACCCTGATAATCTCCACCGCATAACTGTGGATTTACCACTGTTCAATACCACAACATAATTACGTATTTATTATCGTAGACCAGATCTGATTAATTAATTAATATCTGAGACATTATTTAAATGATAATGTACATAAAGTGGAAAACGTAGGCCATGAGTTATTAAAGGAACACCAGGCAATAAGCTAAAATCGTGGTCTACACAACAACTCAACCACAATTCAAATGGAAAAATCAAGGGCGTTTACAATAGGCTCAGGCAACTGAGTAAATAGCCAAATCGTGGGCATTCCAACAACTCAGACAATATCTTTAAGGCAAAAATGTGGGTGTTATCAACCACTTCAGTCAAACAATTAAATACATAAAAAATTGCAGTCCTCCCAGGTATGACGCGTAGGGTTCTTGATATCGTTGCTGATCATCACAAAGGATTCACAATTGCAGTAAGAGCCCCGAAAATTGAAAGATATACACCAGGATGAACACTAATACTTTCTCTCTTCGGTTCCATAAGATTGTGCAGCAGGATTAAAACAGAATCAGATCAACGCTCTGGAAACTGGAGCTCAAGATTTGGATCCTTGCAAGGTGGTGCCTCCCTATGATTGGGGTTATACGGGCCCTTCCTAGAATTGAAAATGTGTTTCATATGTACCGACTCACCACTTATTTTACCCCTTTAGCTAATGAGCGGGAATAAGCTGGATTTTATACTGGTTGTCATGACAAGTAGCCTTGCTTTCGACCGTGGAAGGTACTAGTTGCTTAGTCAATTCAAAATGGGGCTACGGATAAATGATTTTTTTTTGCAATCGGTCAAATTCTAGCTCAGATACGGGAGGCTGTGTCAGAGCTTCCTAAACTTCACAAGGGCAGAACAGAGCATTGATTCTCATCGTCAAATATAGGATTATCCTCTGACTGTCAGCTATACATAAATATCTTTGGTCCACTATATAAGTACAGATCGCTTCCCCCAAACCAAACTAACATCCGTGGAGTTTAATGTATAAATAATACATAACCATAACTATAATACCACAGTAACAACTAATAAACAATGAAATGGTGGTCGAGTTGATAGGGATAATACAATAGAGTCAAATATAAAGAGGGCGTTGCCACACACTCTGTTGAAATCACTGTGAAAAAAAACATTCAACTCAGTCCAAGTAAATTATAATTTGTCATTGAGTGGGCAAATGCGTGCTAAATTCGTCCTAAAAAGATATTAAGATATGGAGATAAAACCACAGTCCAGAGGTGTAAAACATGAGGTATGATCGCAAGGTAAATGGCAGACCAGGTACACAAACCACATAGTAAGTTCATCAGGATAAACATTAAAAATGCAAACGTCAATCACAAAAAGGACAGAGGTTAACAAACACTTTGTCATCAACCATTAAATGGCAGGGGTAATTAACGCATCAAGGTGCAAACCAACAATCAGTCAAGGAAAACAACATAGTGGATAACTAATAGGCGCGTCTTCGCTCATCATCCTTGCATAGAAAATCAAGGCGTTGAGATCCATAGGTCTTTTAACGCTAAGGCGACGACCATAGATCAGGCTCCTGGCTGAATACTCATGCAAGGACTGGTGAGCTAGGGACGAAAGCTAAGCAACCACGAAGGACAGTCAATCATAGCCAGGTGGTCAAGACAAGAGAGAAGACGAAGGCCATGGGATACTACAACCATCAAGCTAGGATAAGAAAAGTTTCATTCATCAATTTAAAAAAAAACATCAGTTTACTTCTCCATTAAATAAGCAGATCAAAGCATAAGTCCTAATACATTCTACCATACAAAATGAAAAGAGCGTACCGTTGCTTGATCGCCTGCTCTGAATGACGTCCTGCACACTCTGTGCAAATCCTGCCTGTCGACTGTCGAGACTTCACCGGTGCCTCCCAGCCAACACTAGGGGTACTCTTCTTCCCCCTTAGCCCCCCGAGCCGCAAAGGGGCCACACGCACTATCCATATATTTCGACTATCTCCCAGCTCTCCTCACAAGGCCGAGCTACCACTCCTCTCTGAGCTGGGTATCCCAACTCCCACAAGTAAATAAGTTAAGTAGATATTTCTGCAGCGTAACATTACGCAAATAGAAGATCCCTTTCATCCTTCTCCTTCCTTCATTATATAGAGTTTCGAACTTCCCTTCTTTCCTAAAATCTCATTTAATTAAAGTTTTAAAAATAAATTCCTAATAGTTATTCTCTGTACAAGTGTCACCCATCCCCTTCATTCCTCCATNTTTAATAGCTTTCCCTTTTTTTTTTAAATTGCCAGTTCAGTTTAAATTAGAAAGTTCTTAATTGGTAGATGCTTTACTAAGTTTGACCTTCTTCTTTTTCCCTTAAGTTCCCCTTTTTCACTTTTTATGTTACCTCTTTTCCTAGTTTCCTAAAATTTTTTATTTTCCCCTCTTTCCCCTTTTTAATTAGAACTCAAAATGGCAGGTGTGGAATTTAACCCTTTTCCCCTTTATCATTTAATTAGTACAATTTTAAATCATCAAAAAGACAAAACAATTCATTCCAATTTTTTTTATGAATAATTTAAATTTCTTACACCCTTCGTATTCCAAGATTTTATGAAGATCATAATTATTATTTAAGTTGTTTTTATTCTAATTATTATTATTTATTTATTTAATTATTATTATTATTTTTTTAAAGGTAGAATTTTTTTTACCACTAGCGTAATTTAGACTTAGACCTTAGATTTGTACTGGGCGACATTTAATTAGGGAAATTGTTTTAAAATACTTAATACGTTATTCGTCCTGAGGCCATCTAGGTTCGTTCCTCTATCATCAACCATGCGACGTGCCCTTCAGGATGCACTAGGTGCTCCAAGGGTGCCAATCACCTCATCTGTTCCCTTGCGTGATGTGCCCTTTAGAATGCACTACGTGCTCCAAGGGTGCCACTCGCCACTCTCCATTTTTCTTGCGCGACGTGCCCTTCAGGACGCACCACATGCTACAAGGGTGCCACTCATCTCTTGACTGACTTGGTAGACATCAATAACCTCTGGAGTCAATGCTCCGCTAGGTGAACTTGTGGGAGACTAAGGGCCTCTAAGGAATAAGGCCCTTGCCTTATTGCGCGCCCCTTAGAATCATTATGAGCGACTGTCACAGTCTTCCCTCATGACATCGTGGGTCCTCTCGAACTAGGTTATTGTTAACCTATAGTTCGAGCCATGGCGGGAGTGCTAGTATTCTATGGCAGGGCTGCTGTCCACACCTCTCCCTCAACATCTCTGGTAGTTGTGCATGACCCCTTTACTCCATATGTGAGTCTGGTCGGCAAGCTATCGTTAGCCTGCATCATCAACAAATTATGTCAGAATATATCCATATCATATCATCTAATCAGATGCACTAATATCACAGTAAAAAAATCCAACCCTAATGGTATTCTCCTTGACTCGATCCAGAGTCCAAGGGGTTCCATCTATGCCTCTGTATCCTTGAGGTCCAAAATCCTGCACACTCAGTAAAACCGAGTCAATAGTACCTATCTAGGTCAAAGAGGTAAAACAACATGTCATCAACCTATACGCCTCATAATCAAAATCAAAAGTTTTAATAGCATAATAATCTGGATCACTTGCGAGCAAGTGTCCTCAAAGAATAAGTTCGCTCAGTGCGCCAGAGCGGGATGTTACATACACCCCTTCTTGGTCTAAACTTCATCTAGAAGTTTCACAGTATATATGCCAAAATAAAGTGTATCACAGTATCATATGTCTATCTATCAAACAAAAATGGAAACTACTGGTGCATATCCTATGCGTCCTCCCAGGTCGCTGAGTGCGGACTATAATTGTCCCACTGGACCTTGACCTGATCTACTGTTTGACGTCGTAGCTGTCAAATGCGATGATCCAAGATGCAGGTTAGCTCAGCTGGGAGTGCTCCCTCATCTGATACCTTCAAGGAACTCATTTCAATAACATGTGTAGGATCACTAATATAATGTCTCAAAACAAATATATGAAAAACTTCGTGCATACACCTCAAAGAATCAGGCAAGGCTAGTCGATAGGCCACGGGCCCCTTTCTCTCCACAATCTCGAAAGGTCCCATGAACCTAAAAGAGATTTTATCTCCCTTTCCAAACTTGATCGAACTCTTATGCAGTTTAACTCGAAAGAAGACTCGATTTCTGACCTCATAACTGCGGTCGACACGGTGCGCATCGACATAACTCTTCTGTCGATCCTACACTTCTTTAATTCTTTGTCTCATTATTTGCATTTGCTCTTCCATTTCTTGGATCACTTCTAGTCCTACTAGGACCCTATCCGTAAGCTGATCCCAACTCAAAGGCATTTGACATGGCCACTCGTAAAGAAACTCTAAAGGCGCCATCTTAATGGTGCTCTGGTAACTTTTGTTGTAAGTGAACTCCACTAGTGGCAAGAATTCTTCCCAATGATTTTGTTGGTCCATCACGTACATGTGCAACATGTCCTCCAAGGTTTGGTTCGTTCGTTCAGTCTGCCCATCAGTCTCCAAGTGATATGTAGTACTAAAGTTAAGTTGGGTCCCCAAGGCCTCTTGGAAACTCGTCCAAAATCGTCCAGTAAACACCGATCCTCGATCGGATATAATCCTCTTAGGCACGCCATGCAGCCTCACAATCTCATTGATGAAAAATCTAGCTATGTCAGGTGTTTGATACGTCATATGCATAGGAATATAGTGAGCACTCTTCGTCAGAGTGTCGACTACTATGAAAATCAAGTCATGTCTCCTTGCCATCAGTGGCAATCCAACAATAAAATCCATCGAAATTACCTCCAATTTTGATTCCGGAATAGTGCGTGGTTGTAGTAATCTTGCTGGGTGTCTATGTTCAGCCTTTACCTGCTGACATTCTAGACATCTAGCCACATAGTTGACTATGTCTTCCTTCATTCTCTTCCAGAAGAATAAGGGTTTAAGGTCTGCCCTCATCTTCGTGACTCTCGGGTGAGCCATGTAAACTGCTCTACGAGCCTCTCTTAGGATCAACATCCTCAACTCATCGTTCGGTGGTACGTAGAAAATCAATGGATCTGAATGCACCCCAATTTAGCAAGCTAAGATAAGTCAACGCTAACACTATAAGTATTGTTACCTACTAGTTTAACAAGCCTGATCAATATTAAAACATAAACTACAAAAACAATCCAAATGGACTAGCCTAGATAACTAATACTAAACTAAATCGTCAAGTCTAGCCTATATGGTTCTAGAGGTTGCCGAATTACGTAAGGGCTGTCTAGTCCTAAAAAGGGTTGTTTTGTCAAATTAAAGTTGTTCTAAACATTTAATGATACCTCAATGGCTATTTTCTAGTCAATTGAAAAAAAGGGACGGTTTATTGAGGTTTAAAAATCGGATCTACGTACCACCGAGTGATTAAAGGAACGCTAGGAAATAAGCTAAAATCGTGGTCTACACAACAACTCAGCCACAATTCAAATAGAAAAATCAAGGGCATTTACAGCAGGCTCAGGCAACCGAGTAAATAGACAAATCGTGGGCATTCCAACAACTCAGATAATAGATTTAAGGCAAAAACGTGGGTGTTATCAGCCACTTTAGTCAAACAATTAAATACATAAAAAAATTGTAGTACTCCCAGATATGATGCGCAGGGTTCCTGATATCGTTGCTGGTCATCAAAAAGGAATCACAGTTGCAGTAAGAGCCCCTAAAATTGAAAGATATATACTAGGATGAACAATAATACTTCCTCGCTTCAGTTCCATAAGAGCGTGCAGTAGGATTAAAACAGAAATGGATCAACGCCCTGGCAACTAGAGCTCAGGATTTGGATCCTTGCAAGGTGGTGCCTCCCTACGATTGGGGTTATACGAGCCCTTCCTAGAATTGAAAATGTGTTTCATACATACTAACTCACCACTACTTTTACTCCTTTAGCTAATGAGTAGGAATAAGCTGGAGTTTATACCGGTTGTCATGACAAGTAGCCTTGCTTTCGACCGTGGAAGGTACCAGTTGCTTAGTCAATTCGAAATGGGGCTACAGATAAATGATTTTTTTTTGCAACCGGTCAAATTCTAGCTCAGATACGGGAGGTTGTGTCGGAGCATCCTAAAATGCACAAGGGCAGAACAGAGCGTTGATTCTCATCGTCAAATATAAGATTCTCCTCTGACTGTCAGCTATACATAAATATCTTTGGTCCACTATATAAGTACAAATCGTTGCCCCCAAACCAAATTAACATCCGTGGAGTTTAATGTATAAAGAATGCATAACCATAACTATAATACCACAGTAACAACTAATAAACCTTCTTGATGTATTAACAATGAAATGGCGGTCGAGTTGAAAGGGATAATACAACAGAGTCAAATATAAAGAGAGCGTTGTCACACACTTTGTTGAAATCACTGTGAAAAAAAAATTAAACTCAATCCAAGTAAATTATAATCTGTCATTGAGTGGGAAAATGCGTGCTAAATTCGTCCTAAAAAGATATTAATATATGGAGATAAAACCACAGTCCAGAGGTGTAAAATGTGAGGTAATATCGCAGGGTAAATGGCAGACCAGGTACACAAACCACACAGTAAATTCGTCGGGATAAACATTAAAAATGCAAACGTCAATCACAAAAAGGACAGAGGTTAACAAACACTTTGTCATCAACCATTAAATCGCAGGGGTAATTAACGCATCAAGGCACAAATCGACAATTAGCCAAGGAAAACAACATAGTGGACATCTAACAGGTGTGTCCTTCGCTCATCATCCTTACACAAAAAAATAGGGCGTTGAGATCCATAGGTCTTTTAACGCTAAGGCGACGGCCATAGATCAGGCTCCTGGCTAACTGCTCAGGCAAGGACTGGCGAGCTAGGGACGAAATCTAAGAAACCACAAAGGACACAATCAATCACAGCCTGGTGATCAAGACAGGCGGGAAGACAAAGGCCATGGGAGACTACAACCATCGAGCTAGGCTAAGAAAAGTTTCATTCATCAATTTTTAAAAAAACATCAGTTTACTTCTCCATTAAATAAGAAGATCCAAGCATAAGTCCTAATACATTCTACCATACAAAATGAAAAGAGCGTACCATTGCCTGATCACCCGCCTTGAATGACGTCCTGCGCGCTCCATGCAACTCCCGCTTGTCGACCGTCGAGACTTCACCGGTACCTCCCAGCCAACGCTAGGGGTACTCTTCTCCCTCCTTAGCCCCCTGAGCTGCAAAGGGGCCACACGCACTATCCATAGATTTTGACTAGCTCCCAGCTCACCTCGCAAGGCTAAGCTACCACTCCTCTCCGAGTTGGGTATCCCAACTCCCACAAGTAAATCAGTCAAGTAGATATTTCTGCAGTGTAACGTTACGCAAACAGAAGATCCCCTTCATCCTTCTCCTTCCTTCATTATATAGAGTTTCAAACTTCCCTTCTTTCCTAAAATCTCATTTAATTAAAGTTTTAAAAATAAATTCCTAATAATTATTCTCCGTACAAGTGTCACCCATCCCCTTCATTCCTCCATAAATTAATTTCTTTAATTACTTAATTATCTTTATTTCCCTCACCCACCTGGAGTTACTCCTAGAATCACTCCTAGGTGTCCCCAAATTCTCTTACAGGTTTTAATAGCTTTCCCTTTTTTTTAAATTGCTAGTTCAGTTTAAATTAGAAAGTTCTTAATTGGTAGATGCTTTACTAATTTGACCTTCCG
>JASDQU010100570.1:72623-83333 GCA_032191745.1 Picea mariana
TTTTTTTTTTAAAGGTAGACAAAATTTTACCACTAGCGTAATTTAGACTTAGACCTTAGATTTGTAGTGGGCGACATTTAATTAGGGAAATTTTTTTAAAATACTTAATACATTATTCGTCCTGAGGCCATCTAGGTTCGTTCCTCTATCATCAACCATGAAACGTGCCCTTCAGGACGCACTAGGTGCTACAAGGGTGCCACTCACCTCATATGTTCCCTTGCGCTATGTGAGTCTGGTCGGCAAGCTATTGTTAGCCTGCATCATCAACAAATTATGTCAGAATATATCCATATCATATCATCTAATCAGATGCACTAATATCACAGTAAAACAATCCAACCCCAATGGTATACTCCCTAACTTGATCCAGAGTCCAAGGGGTTCCATCGATGCCTCTGCATCCTCGAGGTCCAAAATCCTGCACACTCAGTAAAATCAAGTCAATAGTACCTGTCTAGGTCAAAGTGGTAAAACAACATGTCATCAACCTATACGCATCATAATCAAAATCAAAATTTTTAATAGCATAATAATCCAGATCACTTGCGAGCAAGTGTACTCAAAGAATAAGTTCGCTCAGTGCGCCAGAGCGGGATGTTACATAAATATTGAAACTCCCAGAGCCAACACTCACCTTCAAAGGTGAATATTGTAGGGACTTCTTGTAAAAACATGAAAATGACCAGGATCTCTTACCTGAATTCTTAGAGAATCCCACGACCATCCCTGAAGATATTACCAGATTGTAGGTCAATTTATTCAAGAATCCCTTTCGGGTAATTGTGTGGTTGTTTACTAGAGTTACGGGCCAAGAAAATACTGCCAACATTTCTCGTATGATTCTTTATATCTTATATTTTACTGTAAAGGAACATACCATTTTCAATTGGGGAAAGTTGATTTCCATTGAAATCTCTTCCCAATTGTACCAATATAAAAAGGATAAGAAATCATTTATGGCTTCTTATTTGGTTTTTGTGATAGCGCATTGCTATCAATTTCCTAAATTGTCTATATGCAAGAAGCTGAATTGTGAATTTGACCCTCTGACCTTTTTGTACCAAGCATTATGGAGGCACAAAGCCTCCCTAAATTTTTATGAAGTTTTCAACGACTTTGTCTCAGATTTTAAAGGATTGTTATTTGTAAAAGAAACCCCAATAATATTCTCCCAGGCAAGTAAATTCCTGGATAAAAAGAGGACCTTGGAGAAAATGGAAAATTACAATGCTATCACAATTTTTGGTTCTAAGGAAAATCCCTCCTTTCTTCCATGCCATATATCTGACAAAATGTTTGTTACAAAAGTTGCAAGTAAATATAATTTCTGGCTCCACTTTTTTCATGAGAAACAAAAAAGCAATTCATACCTTTTCCTTGGAAGATTGGGTACTTTGTTTTCAGAGATATGAACAAAAATGATGAATTTGAAAACCACTTCCACAACTTGAATCTCAAGTATGCTAAAAAGATTAGAGGGTTTTACCCTAACAAAATATTTTTGGAACATATGTTGAGAATGGGTTTTAGAAATTCATTTATCCACATAGTTATAGGAGAAGAAGAAGAAGAAGATAATAACTTGGGCGATCCTACACAGAATGTTGGTGACCTAGAGACGGTACTCAATACCAATGAATTTTAAAAACATAGAGGAAAGGGTCCCAGGGAGAAGAGTGCCTAGTCCCCAACTATTAATACTAAGACTACAACACCTTGGAGAAATGCTCTAGTGGCCCACCCATCTAAAAAAGTAATCAACAATAGTTCATGTAGAGGAGGAGACAAGAACCCCCCTCCAGGAAGAATTGAAAGCTCACATAAACTCCCTCTTAGGAAGAAGAGGAAGAATATTATACCAGAGGAAGAAGAGCATCACGTCGAAAGTGAGATCAATAGCTTCTCCCTTGAATATATGGAGCTCGAGGCTAGCATTGAGCAAATGTTTCCTAACATTGATCATCCAAGAGGCGCGATCCACCAGAATCAGTCATTGGAAATTATTGAGAAAGAGATATTCGATGAAGAAGAAGCATTTGTATTTAAGAGTGTTGTATTTTACAATGAATCTAAGAAATTAATTATTTAGAAGAGTGATGTGAAGAATAAAAAGTGGAAATCTCGTTCATAGGTTAACCTAAGAAATATGTGTCCTTCCTAGATTTCCAGAACCCATAAAGAAACTACAGATGCATTGGACAACTCCATTGGTAGTATCGAAGTGGAAAATATAAAGTTAAATGAAAGGATTAAGGAACTGGGAGAGACTTTGATGCCTCTTCCACTTTTTTCCATCCCTTTGGAAATTTTTGAACCCACCACACCCACAGCCAAATTAAAAGGATCCTCAATATTACTCACATAAGAAAGGAGCTATGTGGAGAACAATATCAAGAAAAGAATGGCACTAATTACAGAAGCTTGGGAAATTTCAAAGAACATGATTTCTTTTGGCTCGAGGGTGCATGCCTTCCATGAGTATCTACAGGCTGACCTAGAAAATAAAGAAGGTTTCTACCTTGATTCTGTGGTACCCTTTGGTATTAAAGTTTCCAACATGCCAGAGATAAAGAGAAGAGAGGAGGACCTTCCCTCTCCATGTCGGATCAAGCAGTTGAATGCTTGCTGGAAAGAAAAAATAAAGAACTTGAACAACATCGTTCAAGCATGCATCCAAGAAATAACAAGGAGAGAAGTGTTATTCAAAAGGCTCACAGAGGTGGACCTATCTGGAATCACTAACGAAGTCCAAGATCCCAAGTTGATCCTCAACTCATTGTTCTTAAAAAAAAACAGTTCGATGACCAAGTTGAGATTTTTAAAGGATTGTCAATTGAAAAATTCTATGATATAATTGAATATGATGAGAATGCCATAGATAATTGGCTAGTGG
This sequence comes from Picea mariana, assembly GCA_032191745.1. Taxonomy (NCBI): domain Eukaryota; kingdom Viridiplantae; phylum Streptophyta; class Pinopsida; order Pinales; family Pinaceae; genus Picea; species Picea mariana. The sequence continues at coordinate 75,520 of JASDQU010100570.1, forward strand.
ATTACTCCGTAAAAAATCAGGATATTGAAGAAGCATTACATGGCATTTCCCTTGATCTTTGAGACTTGGAGGGTGAGTTGTTAAACATTAAAATATGGCATGAAGTCAACATGGCACCTATGAAAATTTACATTGAAGAATCATTCAAGAAAGCTATCGATAAACTCACAAATGAAGGGAAAGAAGTAGTTGAGACGGTTCCTATAACCATTAATGAAAATGATAAAAGGACATCAACGACCAAATGAACACATGAGAGACCATCATAGTAATTTTATGTTGATGATATCCTTCTTTTTATTTATCAAGTTCTTCATTCATTTATTCCACCTCTTTCACTAGAAAGGTTTAACTGAAGACTGATAACCCCTTTTTTTTTCTTACCAGGTCTTACTGATCTTTCTACCGCCTACCTTCTTCCTTCTAAAACCTTATTTCTTGTATTTATTTTCATTATGGTCCATCGGAGCCCCAATCCCAGTCTTTAAGAAAAATTCATTTACAATTTCAAAGAATATGTAATAGACGAGATATTTTTTAGAAATTTCAAGAGAACTACTTTGGGAACAATCTCGACTGTTCTTTGTAACCCTGTTTTCATAATATAAAGTATTTGAGGTTGGTCTATCATTATCTTTATTTTATCTTCCCATGTGTCCACTCTGTTAAAGTTCTCTTATGCATGCATATCATCTTCTTTTTATTTTAAGTGATCATAAATATTTATCTTAAACTATGATGGATGTGAGGAATTTTTTATTATTTCTTTTAAATGTGTGGAGTGTATGATTCTTTGTCCTTTCTCAGGAAATTTCTTTAAAAAAAAAAAAATTCCTTTTATTTGATTGCAATTTTTATGTTTATTCGATTACAACGACGAACTTCTTTCAAGTCCCACATTCCGAATACCTAGAAATCCTAAGAAAATCTAAAGAGGAGTACCACCTCTATAAAAATGTAGGGGGATTTACATCCTCGTGAGGTTGTCGTTTCGATCCTAACGGATTCAAGTGTCAACATTTTTGGTGACCATACTGGGGAAGATTTATTTTCAATATATTTGAGGAACCAAAAATCTCCATGGCTCAAATTTTCGAGAAGAAGATTCAAGAAAATTATTGCGTATTGTAAGCATCTCTCCCCTTTTGTTAATATAAAAAAGAAACGAGAAGCACCAAAGATTCGGGAGAATGACCTCCCTGGAATAATTCAAAATAAAGGGTTTGATTAATTTCATAATGCTTCTCTATTTCTTCATCAATCCCATAAATGGCTTTTCAAGACTCAACAAAAGGGAGAAATACTCAAAGAAGGAGACAATTTTATAATACCCCTTTAAATCTACCAGAAGTAGACTTTCAAATGCCCAATATTCCTATTGAATTTTTTTCTACATTCTTTTGGGACGCTTCTAAAGATGTCGAGCAACATTTGATTAATTTTAAAGGTACATATTATGATTTCAACCTTAATTAAGACAATGTTACATGTAGATTATTCCTACAAACTCTATGAGAGGATGATCTTGAATGGTATAGTTCATTAATACCTAACTCCATTACTAGATGGGATGTGTTAGAAGCTTCATTTGTAGAAAAGTTCATCCCAAAGGTGCATTCATATATTTTTTCTGATGTTTTAATTGTTGTTTCCCACCCATCCTCTCCCATATGGAAGCAACATAACGAAATGCCTAATTTTGAAGAAGAATCTAATCAAAGAGTTGATGAAATTATTTAGTCAAATCATGTTGCTGAAGACGAAAATGAAACTTCCAAATTACAAGAATAAAATTTCAGCCTCCTATATACTTCATATGAAGATATTTCAAGCAACAAATTTGAGAATGAAATTGAGAAGCCTCCACCAAATATACAAGAATATTTCATCCTTGTAATAGATGATGAAACATTGCAACAAGAAGAATTGGTAGAAGAAAACAATTTTGAGAATACAGAAGATAGCCATTGCATAGAAGAAGAACATTGCCAAGACATCGCCAATGAAAMAATAATTTTGAATGTGRAAAAAGAAGAAAAAGAGAATGTTTTCAAGAATGAAATTTGTCATTTGATTGAAGATAGCAACACTYYGGGGCAACCAAGAGTAGATTATATTGGATATTGGTTTGAAAGTATTGTCATCTCGCCAATGCAAACAAGTCTTCTGCACACATTGCTCAATCCCATTGTGGTACATTTTGGGYATGCTCCTAATTTTCATTCTCATGATTTATTGGTAGCAACCCCAATCTTTTTCTTACTGCTGGAGCCCATTTCACAAGTCAATGGGATTCTTGAATGGCTCCATTRGAAATCTTCCTATACCTAAGGTTCCCCTTTCTTTCAAATAAGTTAGGGTAGGGAGATCATGCATGTATATATMTTTTTTATTCATTTCTGTTTTGCATAATAAGGTAGTCAAACTTGAAGGTAACTCCATGAAATAAGAAGAATTGCAAGAATTCATTTTTGAAGATGACTCCATAGCCTGATAGGAGGAAGCACCTGGTCATGAAAGGAACTGGATTCTTGACAACCCACAAGGGGTTATCATCCCACAGTTGGAACCAATTGTTGAGATCAATTCCCACTTCTGAAATTTGCCTCCTCTTTTCTATTTTCCCAACTTCTTTTTCCCATTTATTTTCCCTCTTATATACTTACCCAAAATTCATCTTTTCCTTTTCCCCTTCTATTCTCCCTTTCTAGTTACTATACTTAGTATTTTTTGCAAAACGGTGGGTTCGTGGGTTGGAGGATGCACAGATCCTCATATCCTTCCACACTCTCACATCATGAGTCTAACTGACCACCACATTATCCTATACTTGGTCATTTCTCTAGTCGCGGGCTCCTAGGTTGGTGGGTTTCAAGCTTTCATATCCCTTGTTCTTTGACATACATTTTGTACCCAAGAGATATGCGATCTACATTTGGACCATTAGACTCCCCAATATCCTAAGTATCTCATCTCTCCTATATTGAGTCTGACCAACCTCATTACAACACTTAGCCAATTCTCAACCTTCTGCAACGACGAGTTCGCGGGTCCCCGGGTTGGCAGGTTCACAAAAATCCTAAATTCTATTCTCTCTCACCCATCCCCACCACCTTCGTGCTTTTCCCAATATGCATTTAGTATGGTTTAATGCTAATAACTCAACATGCAAGTTCTGCAAATATCATCATTACTAGGCGAAGGGCTTGAGGATATTTCTCATTAAACCACATTAAAGCACGATTCATGAAAGGTTATATTATATCTCTCAAGCACTCATTTCAAACATTATCTAGATTAAAATAAATATCTCATCAAATTATGGAAGCAACAACTCGACAGTAGTTCTTTGGAGATACTTTAAACAATTTTCGACAAGTGGACCAAAACTTTCAATGGTCTAGAGCATATTCTTATTTTTCATCCCCTTCTTCTCGGAAGGAAGTAATCTGGACGTCCAAAATTGCTTGTGCGGGCTGTGTTCTTGAAGTTTTTGATTGCAAGGAACTGATTTCTTGGTGCACTGAGAAGTATATACCAAGTCATCAGATGATTCAACTCAAATACCATTCTCCCATATCTCTTTCACTTCAAGTGTTATATACAATGTTGAAACTCCTAGAGCCAACACTCACCTTCAAAACTGAAGATTGCAAGGACTTCTTGAAAAAATATGACAATGGACTAGATCTCTTACCTGAATTATTGTAGAATCCCGCGACCATCCTTGAATATATTACCATATTGCAGGTCAACTTGTTCAAGAACCCATTTTGGGAAATCACCTAGTTATTTACCAGAGCTACGAGCCAAGAAAATACTGCCAGCATTTCCCGTATGATTCTTTATATATTATATTTTACTTTGAAGGAGCATGCCATTTTTGATTGGGGGGAAAGTTGATTTCCATTGAAATATCTTCCCAATTGTCTCAGTATAAAAAGGATAATAAATTATTTATGGCTTCTTATTTGGTTTTTGCGATAGCGCATTGCTGTCAATTTCCTAAATTGTCTATTTGCAAGAAGGTGAATTGTGAATTTGACCTTGTAACCTTTTGGTACAAAGCGTTATGGAGGCACATAGATTCCATGAATTTTTATGAATTTTTCAATGAAATTGTCTCGGTTTTTAAAGGAATTTTGTTTTGGAAAATACACCCCAAGAATATCCTCCCAGGCAAGTAAATTCCTGGGTAAAAAGGTGACCCTGGAGAAAACAGAAAATTACAATGTTAACAAAATTTTTGGTTCTAACGAAAATCCCTCCTTTCTTCCATGCCATATATCCGACATAATGTTTGTTACAAATTTGCAAGGAAATATAATTTATGGCTCCACTTTTTTCATGAGAAACGAAAAATATAATTCATACCTTTGCCTTGGAAGATTTGGGACTTTATTTTTTGAAATATGAAAAAAATTGATGAATTCACAAACCACTTCCACAACTTGAATCTCAAGTATGCTGAAAATATTAGAGGGTTTGACCCTAACTAAATCTTTTGTGGAACATATGTTAACAGTGGGTTTTAGCAATTCATTTATCCACACGGGTCTAGGATAAGACGGAGATAATAACTTGGGTGATCCTAGTCACACTACTGGCGACCTAGAGACGATACTCAGTACCAGTGAAGTTTACAAACAGAGAGGAAAGGGTCCCAACAAGAAGAGTGCCTAGTCTCCAACTGTTACTCCTAATACTACAAGACCTCAAAGCAGTGCTCCAGTGGTCCACCTATCTAAAAATGTAATCAACAGTAGTTCAATCAAAGGATGAGACAAGAACCCCTCTCCAGGAAAAATTGAAATCTCACATAAACTCCCTTTGAGGTAGAAGATGAATAATATTATACAAGAGGAAGAAGAGAATCACATCGAAAGTGAGATCAATAGCTTCTCCCTCGAAGATATGGAGCTCGAGGCTAACATTAATAAAATGTTTCCTAACATTGATCAGCGAGGAGGCACGGACCACCAGAATCAATTGTTGGAAATTGTTGAGAATGAGATATTCGATGAAGAAGAATCATTTATATTTTAGAGCACTGTCTTTGACAACGACTATAAGAAATTAATTATTGAGATGAGTGATGTGAATAATAAAAATGGAAAATTTCATTAAGAGGTTAACCTAAGAAATATACGGCCTTCCTATATTTCTAGAATCCATAAAGAAATTGGCGATGGATTGGGCGACTCCATTGGTGGTATCAAAGCGAAAAATATAAATATAAAGGAAAAGATTAAGGAATTGGAAGAGACCTTGATGCCTCTTCCACTTGTCTCCATCCCTTTGGAAATTTTCAGACCCACCACGCCCACAACCAAATTAAAAGGATCCTCAAGCTTACTCACATCAACAAGGAGCTATGGGGAGAACAATATCAAGAAAAGAATGGCACTGATCACAAAAGTTTAGGAAATTTCAAAGAACATGATTTATTTTGGCTCAAGGGCGCATGCCTTCCATGAGTATCTACAAGTCGACCTAAAAAATGAAGAAGTTTTCTAACATGGTGGTACCCTTTGGTATTAAAGTTTCCAACATGTCAAAGATGAAGAGAAGAGAGTAGGACCTTCCCTCTCCAAGTCGGATCAAGTAAATGAATGCCTGCTAGAAAGAAAAAATAAATAATTTGAACAACATCGTTCAAGCGTGCATCCAAGCCATAACAAGGAGAGGAGCTATTCAAAATGATTATGGAGGTGGACCTATCTAGAGGCACTAACGAAGTTCAAGATCCCGAGTTGATCCTCAACTCATTGTTCCTAACAAAACAACAGTTGGATGAGAAAGTTGATATTTTTAAAGGATTGTCAACTGAAAAGTTCTATGGTATAATTGAATATGATGAGAACGCCATAGATAACTAGCTAGTGTATTACTATGTTAAAAATCAGGATATTGAAGAATCATTACATGGCATTTCCCCCAATCTATGAGACTTGGAGGGTGAGTTGTGCAACATTAAAATCTGACATGAAACCAACGTGGAACATATGAAAAGTTACATTGAAGAATGGTTCAAGAAAGTTATCGATAAATTGACAAATGAAGGGCAAGAAGCAGTTGAGACAGTTCCTGTAACCGTTGATGAAAAAAATAAAAGGACATCAACAACCAAGCGAGCACATGAGATATCATCATAGTAAGTTTATGTTGATCATATCCTTGTTTTTATTTATAAAGTTCTTCATCCAGTTATTCCACCTCTTTCACTAGAAAGGTTTAACCGAAGACTGATAACTCCTTTTTTCTTCTTACTAGGTCTTGGTGATCCTTCTACCTCCCACCATCTTCCTTCTAAAAAATTATTTCTTGTATTTATTTTCTTTATGGTCCGTAGGATCCACAATCCCAGTCTTTAAGACAAACGCACTTACAATTTCAAAGAATATGTAACAGACTATATATTGTTTAGAAATTTCAAGAGAACTACTTTGGGAACAATCACGATTGTGCTTTGTAACCCTGTTTTCAAAATATAAAGTATTTGAGGTTGATATATCATTATATTTATTTGAGTTTCCCATGTGTCCACTCTGTTAAATTTCTCTTATGAATGAAAATCATCTTCTTTTTATTTTATGTGATCATAAATCTTTATCTTAAACTATGATGGATGTGAGAAAATTTTGATTATTTATTTTAAATGTGTGGAGTGTATGATTATCGGTACTTTCTCAGGAACTTTATTTAAAAAGAAAACAAAAAACATTTTCCTTTTATTTTATTGAAATTTTTATGATTATTCGATTACCTCGACGAACTTCTATCAAGTCCCACATTCCAAATATTTATAAATCCTAAGAAACTCTAAAGAGGAGTACCACCTCTATAAAAATGGAGAGGGATTTACATCCTTGTGAGGTTGATGTTTCGGTCCTAATGGACTCAAGCATCAACAAAACAATTCAACATACAATGGATAAGTGGCATTAAATTAGCCTCAAATAAAGTATTAAAAATAAGAATCCAAACCCATATAATTGAAATATTAATTAATTGAAATTTCATAGAATCTTCCTTGAATTTGATCTCTGGTTCCTCTTCTCACGGTTAAGGTGTTGTGTTCTCTGAGGACGATGACAAGGTGCAAGATATTAATCCTAAAAAATTTAGACAATTGGTGACAAATTTCTCAAAACATATAGTTGGGAAATATTATATCTTGAAAATACCTCTTCAACAGTATAAGGAATGCACAAAACGAACATCCAAGTTAAAATTTATGGCCAAAATACGAGTGGAATTTTGGTAGGGTCACGTTCCTATTTCAAAGAAATTTGAACGAACTCATCCTTTGTAAATCATATCATTTTGAACAAGATGGAGGATTTTGAACAAACTTGAAGGAGTTTGAATGAATTCTGCCTTTGCTTTTGGATCATCTTCAATAAAACAAAAGAGTTTGAACGAACTTAGAGGAGTTTAAATGAACCCATAGGAGTTTGAATGAATTCCTCCTTTTCTTTCAGAGCATTTAATTTATATACTCTAATAATAATAAATATCTTAATTTATATACTCTAACAATAGTTATGGAAGTATGAATAATTTATTATATAATAATTTAAACTATAATAATATATATTAATTTATATATTCTAACCATATTTATGCAATTATAAATAATTTATAATATAATAATTAAACTATAATAACATAGTTGTAGTTATACATATTTTTAAAGTGTTAGTTGTTTATCTAATTAGGAGTAAATAACTCTAAGCCATTTGAGTATTTTTATAAAGTTATGCTCAAATATTTTATATTTTGTATATTAAAGACTCATAAAATTAGCTTAT
>JASDQU010100570.1:85449-113650 GCA_032191745.1 Picea mariana
TTTTTTATTCATTTCTGTTTTGCATAATAAGGTAGTCAAACTTGAAGGTAACTCCATGAAATAAGAAGAATTGCAAGAATTCATTTTTGAAGATGACTCCATAGCCTGATAGGAGGAAGCACCTGGTCATGAAAGGACCTGGATTCTTGACAACCCACAAGGGGTTATCATCCCATAGTTAGAACCAATTGTTGAGATCAATTCCCACTTCTGAAATTTCCCTCCTCTTTTCTATTTTCCCAACTTCTTTTTCCCATTTCTTTTCCCTCTTATATACTTACCCAAAATTCGTCTTTTCCTTTTCCCCTTCTATTCTCCCTTTCTAGTTACTATACTTAGTATTTTTTGCAAAACAGTGGGTTCATGGGTTGGAGGATGCACAGATCCTCATATCCTTCCACACTCTCACATCATGAGTCTAACTGACCTCCACATTATCCTATACTTAGTCGTTTCTCTAGTCGCGAGCTCCTGGGTTGGTGGGTTTCAAGCTTTCATATCCCTTGTTCTTTGACATACATTTTGTACCCAAGAGATCTGCGATCTACATTTGGACCATTAGACTCCCCAAGATCCTAAGTATCTCATCTCTCCTATATTGAGTTTGAACGACCTCATTACAACACTTAGCCAATTCTCAACCTTCTGCAACGACGGGTTCGCGGGTCCCCGAGTTGGTAGGTTCACAAAAATCCTAAATTCTATTCGCTCTCACCCATCCCCACCACCTTCGCGCTTTTCCTAATATGCATTTAGTATGGTTTAATGCTAATAAATCAACATGCAAGTTCTGCAAATATCATCATTACTAGGCGAAGGGCTCGAGGATATTTCTCATTAAACCACATTAAAGCACGATTCATGAAAGGTTATATTATATCTCTCAAGCACTCATTTCAAACATTATCTGGATTAAAATAAATATCTCATCAAATTATGGAAGCAACAAGTCGACAGTAGTTCTTTGGAGATACTTTAAACATTTTTGGACGAGTGGACCAAAACTTTCAATGGTCTAGAGCATATTCTTATTTTTCATCCCCTTCTTCTCAGAAGGAAGTAATTTGGACGTCCAAAATTGCTTGTGCAGGCTGTGTTCTTGAAGTTTTTGATTGCAAGGAACTAATTTCTTGGTGCACTGAGAAGTATATACCAATTCATCAGATGATTCAACTCAAATACCATTCTCCCATATCTCTTTCACTTCAAGTGTTATATACAATGTTGAAACTCCTAGAGCCAACACTCACCTTCAAAACTGAAGATTGCAGGGACTTCTTGAAAAAATATGGCAATGGACTATATCTCTTACCTAAATTATTGTAGAATCCCGCGACCATCCTTGAATATATTACCATATTGCAGGTCAACTTGTTCAAGAACCCCTTTTGGGAAATCACCTAGTTATTTACCAGAGCTACGAGCCAAGAAAATACTGCCAGCATTTCCAGTATGATTCTTTATATATTATATTTTACTTTGAAGGAGCATGCCATTTTTGATTGGGGAAAGTTGATTTCCATTGAAATCTCTTCCCAATTGTCTCAGTATAAAAAGGATAATAAATTATTTATAGCTTCTTATTTGGTTTTTGCGATAGCGCATTGCTGTCAATTTCCTAAATTGTCTATTTGTAAGAAGGTGAATTGTGAATTTGACCTTGTAACCTTTTGGTACGAAGCGTTATGGAGGCACATAGATTCCATGAATTTTTATGAATTTTTCAATGAATTTGTCTCAGTTTTTAAAGGAATTTTGTTTTGGAAAATACACCCCAAGAATATCCTCCCAGGCAAGTAAATTCATGGGTAAAAAGGTGACCCTGGAGAAAACGGAAAATTACAATATTAACAAAATTTTTGGTTCTAACGAAAATCCCTCCTTTCTTCCATGCCATATATCCGACATAATGTTTGTTACAAATTTGCAAGGAAATATAATTTATGGCTCCACTTTTTTCATGAGAAACGAAAAATACAATTCATACCTTTGCCTTGGAAGATTCAGGACTTTATTTTTAGAAATATGAAAAAAATTGATGAATTCACAAACCACTTCCACAACTTGAATCTCAAGTATGCTAAAAATATTAGAGGGTTTGACCCTAACTAAATCTTTGTGGAACATATGTTAACAATGGGTTTTAGCAATTCATTTATCCACACGGGTCTAGGAGAAGACGAAGATAATAACTTGGGTGATCCTACTCACACTACTGGCGACCTAGAGACGATACTCAATACCAATGAATTTTACAAACAGAGAGGAAAGGGTCGCAACAAGAAGAGTGCCTAGTCCCCAACTATTACTCCTAATACTACAAGACCTCAAAGCAGTGCTCCAGTGGTCCACCTATCTAAAAACGTAATCAATAGTAGTTCAATCAGAGGACGAGACAAGAACCCCTCTCCAAAAAAAATTGAAATCTCACATAAACTCCCTCTGAGGTAGAAGATGAAGAATATTATACAAGAGGAAGAAGAGAATCAGTACATCGAAAGTGAGATCAATAGCTTCTCCCTCGAAGATATGGAGCTCGAGGCTAACATTAAGAAAATGTTTCCTAACATTGATCAGCGAGGAGGCACAGACCACCAGAATCAATTGTTGGAAATTGTTGAGAATGAGATATTCGATGAAGAAGAATCATTTATATTTCATAGCACTGTCTTTGACAACAACTATAAGAAATTAATTATTGAGATGAGTGATGTGAATAATAAAAAGGGAAAATTTCATTCAGAGGTTAACCTAAGAAATATACGTCCTTCCTATATTTCTAGAATCCATAAAGAAATTGGCGATGGATTGGGCGACTCCATTGGTGGTATCAAAGCGAAAAATATAAATATAAAGGAAAAGATTAAGGAATTGGAAGAGACCTTGATGCCTCTTCCACTTGTTTCCATCCCTTTGGAAATTTTCAGACCCACCACGCCCACAACCAAATTAAAAGGATCCTCAAGCTTACTCACATCAACAAGGATCTATGGGGAGAACAATATCAAGAAAAGAATGGCACTGATCACAAAAGTTTAGGAAATTTCAAAGAACATGATTTATTTTGGCTCAAGGGTGCATGCCTTCCATGAGTATCTACAAGTCGACCTAAAAAATGAAGAAGTTTTCTAACTTGACGTGGTGGTACTCTTTGGTATTAAAGTTTCCAACATGTCAGAGATGAAGAGAAGAGAGTAGGACCTTCCCTCTCCAAGTCGGATCAAGTAAATGAATGCCCGCTAGAAAGAAAAAATAAATAATTTGAACAACATCGTTCAAGCGTGCATCCAAGCCATAACAAGGAGAGGAGATATTCAAAAGGATTATGGAGGTGGACCTATCTGGAAGCACTAACGAAGTTCAAGATCCCGAGTTGATCCTCAACTCATTGTTCCTAACAAAACAACAGTTGGATGAGAAAGTTGATATTTTTTAAGGATTGTCAACTGAAAATTTCTATGGTATAATTGAATATGATGAGAACGCCATAGATAACTAGCTAGTGTATTACTATGTAAAAAATCAGGATATTGAAGAAGCATTACATGGCATTTCCCCCAATCTATGAGACTTGGAGGGTGAGTTGTGCAACATTAAAATCTGACATGAAACCAACGTGGAACATATGAAAAGTTACATCGAAGAATGGTTCAAGAAAGTTATCGATAAATTGACAAATGAAGGGCAAGAAGTAGTTGAGACAGTTCCTGTAATCGTTGATGAAAAAAATAAAAGAACATCAACAACCAAACGAGCACATGAGATATCATCATAGTAAGTTTATGTTGATCATATCCTTCTTTTTCTTTATAAAGTTCTTCATCTAGTTATTCCACCTCTTTCACTAGAAAGGTTTAACCGAAGACAGATAACTCATTTTTTCTTCTTACTAGGTCTTGGTGATCCTTCTAACTCCCACCATCTTCCTTCTAAAAACTTATTTCTTGTATTTATTTTCTTTATGGTCTGTAGGATCCATAATCCCAGTCTTTAAGACAAACACACCTACAATTTCAAAGAATATGTAACAGACTATATATTGTTTAGAAATTTCAAGAGAACTACTTTGGGAACAATCACGATTGTGCTTTGTAACCCTATTTTCAAAATATAAAGTATTTGAGGTTGATATATCATTATCTTTATTTGAGTTTCCCATGTGTCCACTCTGTTAAATTTCTCTTATGAATGAAAATCATCTTCCTTTTATTTTATGTGATCATAAATCTTTATCTTAAACTATGATGGATGTGAGGAAATTTTGATTATTTATTTTAAATGTGTGGAGTGTATGATTCCCGGTACTTTCTCAGGAACTTTATTTAAAAAGAAAACAAAAAACATTTTCCTTTTATTTTATTGAAATTTTTACGATTATTCGATTACCTCGACGAACTTCTATCAAGTCCCACATTCCGAATATTTATAAATCCTAAGAAACTCTAAAGAGGAGTACCACCTCTATAAAAATGGAGGGGGATTTACATCCTTGTGAGGTTGATGTTTCGGTCCTAATGGACTCAAGCATCAACAAAACAATTCAACATACAATGGATAAGTGGCATTAAATTAGCCTCAAATAAAGTATTAAAAATAAGAATTCAAACCCATATAATTGAAATATTAATTAATTGAAATTTCATAGAATCTTCCTTGAGTTTGATCTCTGGTTCCTCTTCTCACGGTTAAGGTGTTGTGTTCTTTGAGGATGATGACAAGGTGCAAGATATTAATCCTAAAAAATTTAGACAATTGGTGATGAATTTCTCAAAACATGTAGTTGGGAAATATTATATCTTGAAAATAACTCTTCAACAGTATAAGGAATGCACAAAACGAACATCCAAGTTAAAATTTATGGCCAAAATACGAGTGGAATTTTGGTAGGGTCACGTTCCTATTTCAAAGAAATTTGAATGAACTCATCCTTTGTAAATCATATCATTTTGAACAAGATGGAGGATTTTGAACAAACTTGAAGGAGTTTGAATGAATTCCGCCTTTGCTTTTGGATCATTTTCAATGAAACAGAAGAGTTTGAATGAACTTAGAGGAGTTTAAATGAACCCATAGGAGTTTGAATGAATTCCTCCTTTTCTTTCAGAGCATTTAATTTATATACTCTAATAATAATAAATATCTTAATTTATATACTCTAACAATAGTTATGGAAGTATGAATAATTTATTATATAATAATTTAAACTATAATAATATATTTTAATTTATATACTCTAACCATATTTATGGAATTATAAACAATTTATAATATAATAATTAAACTATAATAACATAGTTGTAGTTATACATATTTTTAAAGTGTTAGTTGTTTATCTAATTAGGAGTAAATAACTCTAAGCCATTTGAGTATTTTTATAAAGTTATGCTCAAATATTTTATATTTTGTATATTAAAGACTCATAAAATTAGCTTATATTTATACATCTTAAAATAAATTTTCATCCTTAAAATTATCCCAATCCAAGACTAAGTAAATAATTAAATAATTTTTATAATAATAAAAATATAATTCAAAATGTGTTTTCAATAACATTAAGCTAACATAAAATCAATAACAGGGTCATATTTCAGAATAACATAACCAGGAAAAAATCTCAATATTTGTCTAGTTACCGAAATGGTTCTATAAACTGAGATATGCGGATTTGTAGTCTTAACTTGTTGGATTGATACTGTCATCAAATCCAAAATGAAATCATATCAAAGGCTAACATTCTAGGTGGCCTTTTGGTGAAACTGTCACTGTCGAAAGTGTTACTTTTTCTTTTGTTGATCCAACTACAATTTATGGAATTTATGATGTAAATTAGAAATGAAAGATGGATGATCAATCAAAAGTATATCGTTGTAGGCGAGATTACTAACAATGAATTTTGATTTTATTAGATTACAGTAAGCAGGGGAAATTTTGGCGTTGATTATTAAATTAACAGTAGTCTACATTTATTCCTTCTCCATTAGACGTCCAGTAAGTGATAGCAGTAATGACTTGATTGGTACTGTACTCAATGAACAAAATGAATATTAGATATGGCACAGGACACTCGAGTGAACAAGACACTTAATATGCACATAGTCTCAAAAATGAATCGAGTAAACACAATCCCAAAGAAGCATAGACTCCCGAAGATGACTCCTTCCTTGTATTTCTTCTGGTTGTGGCCCACAACATCTCTATATAAGTAACGTCCCTTTCTCTATTTTTCACATCCATTCCTGGTTCTTGATTATCAGTAAGAGTTGAGCTCTGTTGCAGTTCTATTTCTTTCTTTGGTGAGATTTCAGAACTCTCTCGTCCCTTCTCTAATGTATGAGATCGTTCTGTAGAATGTACTAACCATGTGATGTGCATCTAGGAAGTGGCGTTTTTATTGCTTGTTTCGTTGAGGCTCCTTTCAATGCTCCAAGATGTGCATGGTTCTAGATGGATCAATGTTAATGCTACGTTCTCTGGTGGTAATGGGGAGACCAGTACAATGATTAAGTGTGGCTCCATTTCACAATAATGGGTCCCAAAAACTTCTTTTGTTTGTTTTCCGAGTTTCAATGTGATTTTGATTCATTGATTTCTTTGTTTCAAGTGATGCTTGCGGTTACAACAATATGTACAGCTACAAAACCAAGACCACGGCTCTAAGCACTGCATTGTCCCTTTTACTTATAATTCATATTGTTCAATCATTCTCACTAACTCACAAAATTTAATTTAGTTCATATATAAATTATATATAATTTATAATTTTTACTTTTATATAAATATAATGAAAAACATAAACTAACTCACTAAGAATATATTCAGTATTTTTAAGTTTTATATAATTATAATGAAAAATATAAAAAATATATTATTGTTTTTAATTTTATATAATTATAATGAAAAATGTAAAAAATATATTGATTATAATTATAATGAAAATGCAAAAAATATATTCATTATAATATGCCTTTATAACTTAACCTACATTTTTGTGAGTTAATTGTTATAGTATTTTTTTTATAATTGAATTTTTTTATGAGGAGTCTTTTTAAATACTTTCATAAATATCTTAATTTATATACTCTAATAATAGTTATGGAAGTATGAATAATTTATTAGATAATAATTTAAACTATAATAATATATTTTAATTTATCTACTCTAAAATATGGAATTATGAATAATTTATAATATAATAATTTAAAATATAATAACATAGTGGTATTTATACAAATATACACGACGAAAAAACTTATGTTGATCGAAGGAGCTGAAAAAATCTCAAGCTAGGGTTTGACAGTTGCAGTATCAACATAGTACAAAATGGTTACCAAAGGGGGTGGGATCGATACCCCATCATACAAGCAGGTAGTGGTGGATAGGGGGAAAGGCCCATGAGGCATTGGTTTCAAAGAATCGTTGACGAGCACCTAGGGATCATGATCAGAAAAGAACTAGGAGAGCAACCATGAAAAAATGGATCGTGTGGGGGAGGAAACCAGAGAAACCCAGAAGGTTGCGTAGGAACCAACGAACCCCAGTGGGACAGATGGGCACAACCCATGCAAACCTAACACAACAATGATGCCCAAGGTTATACTAGAAGACCCACAAACGAAACTCTATCGGGACTAGATGAAGATGCATGAACTAATCTGCAATTTCATGGGGTTATGGCCCATAGAAAGAACGTTGCGCAACTGGATAAAATATCAATGGAATCCAAGTGGAGAAGTGGAACTCCACCTGGGTTTGACAGGATTCTTCACAATAGTCTTTATGAACCTGGAGGACAAGGATAAAGTCTTTGAGGGGGGGGGGCATACTTCCATGCCTCAGCAGGGTTGTACATGCGACAGTGGAAAGAAAACTTCTCCTTGGAGAAAGAAACCTTTAAAAATGTCCCAGTCTGGCTGAGATTTTACTCCTTACTGCTAGACTACTGGTTTTCGTCCACCTTTGAAGAAATCATGAACAAACTTGGAGAATATGTTAATACATCAGAAGCATCCCTAAAAGGGAGATATACATCCTATGCAAGGATCTGCATAGAGATGGATGTGTCGGGGGCACTCTTGGAAGCCATAAGCCTGGAATTTAGGGATGAGGAATGGATACAAAGAATTGATTATGAGCATATCCCATTTAGATGCAAAATATGTCATGTACATGGAAACTTAATCAGAGAATGTTTACTCAATAAAAAACAAGAAACGGAAAACACCAAAGCGCAGCAGGATGAGGACAGGTTTGTAAAATGGAACCACATAAACAGAGAAAATAAGAAACCAAGAAAATCCCCAACAGAAAGAAACCCAAAAGCCAGGACTATACGATAAGGATGGGATATGGCTAACCAAGGGGAAGAAGGAGGAAAGGAAAAGACAAAGATAGAGTATCTAGGGAACAAGAAACTCAGGAGAACACCGATATTTTGGGCAAGAAGAGAGAATAAGGAGGTAGCACAAGTCCTATGGAAGGAGGAATCGAAGAAGCCAATACCCCAATGCAAGAGGCAGATGAAGATCCAGATATTACACCAATCGAGATAGGAATGAAAGATCCTAATCTCAGAGACATTGTGGAAAGGGAAGGCATATATCTCTCGAACATCCTGGAGCAATGGAAAAAGAAGGGAATAGACAATGTAACAGTGCATAAACTAGATCGTATCCAATACCTTTTCCTTCTAAGGGAGGAAGAAAACTCCAGAGGAATCAAGCATATGCACAATGAGATAGGACACATGGGAATCAAAGTAGGCGAGGGGAACTGTTATAAGAAAAATCTATCCGTAGGGACAGATCCGACCTATCCGGTTGTGAAGCCAGTTACAACCTCTTTGATAGCTCGGCACGAGGCAGAGACTACCCGCACCTCAGGTGGTCCTTTTCCTGAGGTAGTAAAGAAGGGGAAAAATAAAGGTGAAATAATTACAAGAAGTCGTTCTCAGGACCACCCACCCTGGGTGTTATTCTTCCTTAGTTTCTTGGATGACCAAAATGGCCTGGGAGGTGAAAATTATGGACAATAGGATGAAAATGAGCTTGCTGATTTTTAGGACAGCGAACTAAATAAAGTGAACAATGAGCTGTTCACTTCCTTAAAGCGTTGGAAACTATCCCATAATGGGTCGCTGGGGTAAACCGGTATCCTGGGTAATTAGCAAATGAATTCCTTGAGTAAAAGGGTGTGAAACAAGGGTGAAAAGGGGGCTTAAAAGCTATAGCCAAGTACTTTTAAATGGATGTGAATTGTGAACAACAAGCTATTCGAAGCTTCAATGCAGGGAAAGAAGCCCATAATGGCTTCATACCCCTCAGGGTGACCTGGGAAGTGATACTGAAAGGTTGTTAAATCAAAAGTGGGCTATAAAAGTGGATGAACAGCCTTGTAACAAGTTGTTACAACTATGATATAACGGAAAGTATTCACAACTTCAATTTTGGTTCATGAGTGAAAAGGTGGATTGAAAAAAGGTTGACTTTAAAAGTATTTTATTGGTCAATTTTTGTTTTTTAACACATGCCTTGGCCACCACACTGTTTTGAAGGTTATCCCGATCAGGAAAACACATCTTGGAACTGTTCCAACCAGTATAAAAAGAGTAGTCCTGGTAGACCACAGTGGTTAGGTTGAAGAGTGCCCCATGCAATTTAGAGAAGCAAGGATTAACCACTTCTCGTCACTAGCGCTTTCGGGCTCTTAAATCCGCTTGGATGGAAGAAGGATACCTGTGAAAAGGAAGAGGCTTAGGACCCCCCTAAAGAGGGTTTTTGTTGAGCTTACCCAAGCGGAGTAATATTCCAACCGAGCTAAGCTAATCAACTCCTTGACCGTGTGGTACTAAGGAAAGACCACTCGACTTTTACTAACTAGACAACTTCCGAAGGGCTCCTAATGAAGACTCCCTGGCTTTGACTCTTAATATCCTACGAAATTGAAATTGCATAAAATGAAATACCATGCCATCCACGTGGTGAGGTCATGTCTTTCTTTCACAAGTGTGCCTCCTGGTTACTGAATTTGAAATCTATTTAAAACTATATACATAAAACAAGTAAATAGATAGGTGACATATATTTCACAACTAGATAAATAATATAAGTTTTTGTTTTCTGTGTATGGGGCGGAGCGCTGAATTGTTTTCAAGTTTTTTTTGCGGCGTTTTGCATATATTTAGCTTGCTGATTTTGCATGGCCCCTTTTAGGGGTAGCCACCTGAATATTAGTGAGCGAAAAGCGATACAATGAAAATATAGCAAGATTAGATAATTACAAAATTATACCATTCAACCCAAAGGAATGGGCTGAGGCTCTTTGCGAACGACAAAGCTGCCATATGCATGAAAGCCCCAATTAACTCCTGGTATGGGGATTGGAAATTTAGTGTTTGAAATATAAAAGGTGTGATGGTTATCTACACAAGTATTAACCATATTTTTAACATGAATTCACAAGTGAACCATTCAAACTACCTACACAAATCAAACATATAAACATTGGTATGTGTATCAGAAATTTTTGCAGTGAGTGCAAGTGATAATTAAAGTGTATATGAGAGTGATTGGGTAAGATTTATTGATCAAAATGTGTGTTTTTCTTCGCTGCCTTGCTGGCCCCTTTGCCTCAAATAGGTCTCTAGGTGGTCCCCAACCGCTTAAGAGAAGCAGCGTGGGTGACCGGTTGTATCCTTCCAGGAAAACAACAAAATTTTAGTATTTATGCATGGAAAAACTTAAATAAACATAACAGAAATTTACACATAAGAAGTATATAACAACCAACTAAGATGGTTGTCTCGTGGGGGGAAATTGACCAAAATGAATGATTTTCCTATTTGGGATGGCAAGGTTAATGGTAAGAAAACATAATAGAAATATACATGATTGAAAAGCTAAAGCAAACAAGTATGGACAACCATCTAAGAGGTCTATTTAAGGGTTCTCCTAAGGGGCCCTAAGACTCCCAGCCACTAGCTAAGGCTAAAAGCAAATGAATACCTCAGAAAATCTACATTAAAACACATTAAACAAATTAAACCAAGTTGTTAGAAGATGGAAGTAAGCAAGTTAAACCCAAGGAAGAAACAATAAACACCTAGCTAACCAATCCCTCCTGGAGATAGCTAACATAACAAGCATTTACCCCTACCCCTCAACCCTTAACCAACAAGTGACACATCTAACAACTAAAATTCAACAAGTATCACACATACAAAGAGTCTTATAAATTTCAATAGAGCTTTGTTACTATATTCATCCTCCCATTTTTTTACAATGCCAACCCTCTTATTTATAAAGGAGAGGTGAAGGCTTAGGGTTAGGTCACAAGACACTTGTCACTTTTGGAAAAGTGACAAGTGGACCAACCCTAAAGTATATTGGTTTTTTTACAAAAAGTAACCTTATCCTAAAAGGGAACCTTATCCAAAAGGAGGATCAAATCAGATTTGACTTGACCCTTCAATTACATAGTAATTACATGCGAAAAGTAAATCATGCGAGAGTTCATATTACAAAAAGCCATTTTTCATAAAATGACAAAGATTGATATGACACATCACCATTTTCTTTGGGATTTGTGCCATCCCATAGGCACTTTGACTGTTGCCATGTTTTGCAGCTGTAGGTGAAGTGTTTTAGGACAATACCCGACCATCCATGGCTATTGGATTCACCGAAATGAAGCCCCAAGGTGTGGGGAATTGCTGAGTTTCTTTGGAGGGAAAGGGGACTTTGGGCTTTGGTCGTTGTAAGTAAGGAAATGCCCACTTTTCAAGCACTTTTCAGACCTAATTATGCCCCCCCTTTTCTTCCTATAAGTTTCCCTGTGAGTTGGCTAAAACATGGCCTTGATTTGGGCTTGTTTCGATAAGAGGACCCCTTGGACCTGAAATTTGAGAGGCTCTTCCTCTATACCAAATAGACATAAAGCTATTATTTAATGTTCCCATGTTGTATCTCTATCCGCTGCCTTTCCACTTCCTTTCATTTGGCACAAATCTGACTCCGGATGAGTGAGATATGGCCTCGGGAAGGTATGTGGATGGAGCCGGCCAATAGACTAATCAGGGAAAGAATTTGAAGTTGGGGTAAAATTATGGGTTGGACACCAGAATTGACAAGCTTCTATAGGCTTGTATACCTGTAGCTGAAATGGTTTTTGCTCATCTGGCCCAACTTGGCCTCGAAGGCCCCCAATTAGTCCAATTTCCGGTGCATGCTCGTTGGGCCAAGAATGAGTTCCTGTCACTCAGGGACATGTCACTGAAAATATGGGCTGAATTTTCTAAGGTGAATGTCATGGATGCATTTTAGACTCTGCCCTGGTCATTTCAACTATTCATGGGCAAAAATCAGCCTCCGTATGGTGAAGTTATAGAATTAAAAGGTCTAATGACCCTTAGGGGGGGGATTTAAATTTTTAACCTATAGTTCAGAACCCATTTAAAATTTTATTTATATTTTAATTAAACATTATAAAAAATTTCTAAAAATAATTTTAATTACAAATATAATATATTTATAACTAAAATAAAATTCAAAATGCAATATAATATAAAATAAAAAAAAAACAAAATTAAACTTAAAATTTAAACAACGTTTTAAACTAAAATCAAAATTCAAATTTAAAATTAATATGAAATCCCCCCCTACCCGTCTGCCCCTCGTCGCCCATATGACAAAGCCAAGAGACAAAGGATCCCACAAATGGGTGGTTTGAGAGGTGTGGTTGGTGGCTGGGCGGAATGGTCTCGCGCGCGTGCAGAGGGAGGAGAGAGCAGGGGGTAGCGGAAGTGAGTGGGGACGGGGAGAATGGAGGAGGGGAGGTGAGGGCCGAGAGGAAGGAGGAGGAGAAGCGTGGAGTGGGGAGGTGATTTGTGGGAAGGGCCGCATGGGGGTTTGGTGAAGAGAGGGAGTGCATGGTGGTGGAGGTTGTGGGGGTTTTGAGGAGGGCGCACGTGTGAGTGGGGAAAGGGGGGGAGATCGTAGTGGTAGAAATGGAGGAGGAGTGCGCGAAAGGAGGGAGCAGAGGTGGAGGTAGGGAGTGGTATAGGAGTGCACGCACGAGGGGTCTGTGTGGAGGATGGAAATGGGAGGAGGCTGAGAGGAAGGAGGAGGGGAAGCGCACATAGAGGGGGTGGAGGTGGTGGCACCCAGGTGGTGGACGGGTGGCCAACCACTTCCCAAATATAGTTTTTTTAAAACTTTGGGAAAAGTGGGTTTTTTGCCAAAAAAATGGATGGGAGGTTTTGGGTTCAAACCCCATGCCCTCCATTTGGATTTCTGGGCAAGTCTTGAACTTTTTGGGCAACGGAGAAGGGGGAGGACTGGGGTTCAAAGCCTAGGGCTTCCTAGTGACATGCCCAGGCCTTCAATCTTCAGTAAATAGCTTTATAATTTAAAAAAGAAAATCTAAAGGAGCCATGGAGGCTTGGGCCTGGTGCCCGAGAGGGGTTTGAATCCCCTCTCCTTTTCATCTTTCAGCACACACATAAACCTGAACTTAGCAACCAACAAGAAAATATGAACCAACAATCAATACCACAGTTGAAACAGGCAAATAAACACCAATTTGAGGGAAAAAATGCAATTTCTTCATGTAGGATCTCAACACAACCAGCAAAATTTTCCCTGGTTCCTTTTGGAAATGAGATTGATGGGTTACCTGGCTAATTGTTTGAAGATTGTAGCATGGAATTTGGCTGCCCACTTCTGAGTTGTAGCTTCTGTCAAAAAACCCCCCTCTGTTGCCATGAATTGATGTTGCAGAGCTCTCCCCCTTTGGCCAAACTGTCAAAATGGCTTGGGAGAGCGGAGAAGGGTGGGTTTTGATTTTTTCAATTTTTCAAAAAAAAACAATTTCCCCAAAATTTGCATGAGGCTAAGTGCCCCCTCCTACATTTTCCAATTTTCTGAATATATTTAAAAAAAATTATTAATTAATTATTTAATATTTTTTGGAAAAAGTGCAAGTCAAAGTTTGACTTTGACTTTGACTTTGACCCTACTATTGTTGACTTAGCCCAAAAATGTTGTCTGGTGAGATGGAGTCAGAATTGGACGCAAGTCACATCATTGGAAAGGTATCGACGAGCCCGTCAGGAATATGTCATCACTAACTTGAGATAATTCCACCTCAGTCCTCAAATTTGGCCTAGAACAGTGGCCACTTAAAACTCCTGACTTGCTGGTGGGCCCACATGACACCCAATATTGCGAAAGGTGCCAAATCACCATACAATATCCAATCGAGGAAAATGAGGTACTGTCAGAAAGGAATCAACGATTACTTTGTCGAGATGACAATATATTTTTTGTGTTTGGGTCATTGATGACTGTATTAGCTATTATGAAACCCTTCCATGTGAGTTGGTGGCCCCCTTTTTGCCTAAAATTATTGACCAACTTGTGACAGCTCTAACCGAGCCATCCGAGTTCGGAATGAGGAAAATGAGACGTCGTTGGAAAGCTGTATGAGTCTATTATAGTGTGGAATCATGGAATATCTAATTTATAACTCTTTACCTACTAATTTTAAATCATGAAGCATTGAAACCAATTTGGTGTCCAGAAGTGGTCATGAACTTGCAAAAGCTCATTCTTACCAACCGGGGGTCGAAACCAAGCACGGGATATATCGTTGGAAAGGTATCACACTTCCCTACACCATGTATAGGTTTGGTTTTCCTTTTGAGACCATAATCTAAACATAATTAGACCAGGAAGTCACAGCTATTGGTTTTGGTCGTTTGGGTGACGTTGACTTTGCATCCCTCATATGGGGTCATACTGACTCGAAATTAAGCCCATGATAGCCTGTTGAAAATATTTTTCTGATTCCTACAACTTGGAAGTGTTGTATTCCCTAAATTGAACAACCTTGACATGAGGAAGAAATGTTATGGGAAGGCTCACAACTCCCTGAAGGCAACCGACCGATACTCTTTCAAGGGCAGAGGCCATAGTAACTATGACCCCCGCCACTGTCTTTGACTGGAACCATAGAACCAAGGGGATCTTATGGATAATTAACTGTGTAAAACACCATGTTGAGCCTAGAGAAGATTTTTGGGTCAACATTCTTAGCGCCGGAGGGGAAATAATTTCCAAAGCATGTCGAACAATGGGATCACCCACGTGACAGGCGGGAATACTCGGTGGAAATTCATCCTTTCAAAGTGACCGATGTGGGTGAGGGGGGAATTCAACTGTAGTATAAGGACCATTTTTCACATTAGGGATAACCAAAGAATGAACGTGGTGCAATAAATATATACAGTAGAATTTATACTGAGATTCACATAAGATAGAAGAATGGGAATAATGACCCGGGTTTTGTTGAGCAATGTGGCCTAAGTGACACGGGTCCCTCACCGGGATTATAACTTAACTTTGAGAATCGAGGCTTAAGGTGAGCCTTGTCCCAACACAAATTCTCATGCATACCTTCGATTCTCGACACACAAACAAACAAACGAGAATTTTTGAAATCGGTGACCCACCAGAGGAAAACTAACAAGCAAACCAGTCAAACAAGGGAATAAAGAAATATAAAAAAAACCTGTGGCAGTAGATGCTGAAATATCAAGTGCTCATAAGTGATGGAACTTTGTAGGAAAATGACCATTTCTTGGAGAAATCAGATTGTAAGTGGTTAGGTAAAGTGCAGTTGCAATCACATAGCTATGTAAGCCATCATGCCATCATGGTTTTTAGCTTCACCAGAGAATGATATGCTACCTCCTTAGACTTTCCCTGCTACCTTTGATGAAATAACAACCAGATTTACTCCCATTTAAGATGACTTTAAGATAGAGTTTTCCAAAATGTCAAGTATGGTAAAAGGGATTCTAGGAATCCAGTATTTTCATGCAACCACCCAATAATAAGGACAATATCCTTCGTATTGAACACTAGAAAAACCCAAAAGAAGGCAACCTACAATGTTAAAATGAAAAAGACCAACCCATGGAAAAATCAAAGAAGGGATTATACTCCAAAATCGAACCAAACCAACAAAGACTCAATAGTTGAAACCAAGGGAAAAAGGGCTCAAGATTGAAACCATGGGGAAAGATACAAGCATGAAAAGGTAACCGTAAATACATACAAGAAAGATAATCAATAATATTGAATAGATACAAACAAGAAAAGAATGAATGTCGACTTATGTACAAGATGACGAGGCCTCTCAAGAGTAAAAGAACTTTAAGTGACGACCATTTACGAGGAATTGAAGTGGTTCTCCATCCAAGGTTTTTAATCTGAAATCATTTGTCCCTAAGACCTTGTAGATTGTGTAAGGACCCAACCATAATGAATCAAACTTGCGATGTTTGGATGGGGCCTCATGTGCTTTGTCCCATAATATAGCATCATCTCCTACTTTGTAATTTACCATTGTGGCTCTTTTATCGAAGGAACATTTAACAATGTGTTTCTTCTTTTGGAGGTGTTGGAATGCGTCGTTTCTTACCTCTTCTAATTTGAGGAGTGTTTCTAAACGATGTTGTAAGGGTTGGAAATCATCTTCTGCCTCAGCAATAGCCAACCTCAAGGCTGGAATTTGTAAGTGAACAAGCAGGACAATAGGGGCGCCATACACAAGAGTGTAAGGACTTTGACCCGTTCCTGTCTTTGGAGTTATACAATCAGCCCATAAAGCAAAGTTTAACTTTGTGTGCCACTCACATTTGTTATCCTTGACTGTCCTCTTAAGGATCCGAATCAGATTTTTATTCATTGATTCGGCTAAACCATTAACTTGGGCATAATAGGTGGAATATCAAAAAAGTTGGATGTTTGTATGTAACACCAAGGTGTAACATGAAATTAGACATGAAAGCTGATCCATTATCAGTTAATATTTCGAAAGGGGTCCCAAAAAAGGATAAAATGTTACGTTCAAAGAATTCTACCACCTGTTGACTCGTAGCTTTCCTAAGAGCGATTTCTTGAGCCCACTTTGTAAAGTAGTCTGTGGCTGTTAAGATGAATACATGACCAGTGCTAGACGATGGTGAAATTGGTCCAATAAAGTCCATGCCCCATCTTACGAAAGGGACTTGGACTTCAATAGGTCTAAGAGGTAAGGAAACCAAATTTTTCTTCCTAATGAAGCGTTGGAAAGCTTCGCATTTCCGAACAAGTAAATGGGCGTCTTTGTGGAGTGAAGGCCAAAAGTAACCTGCATGTAGAACTTTCGTTGCAGTGGTTTTGGCTGAAAAGTGACCTCCACAAACCCTGGAATGGCATTGTTCAAGTGCCATTTGGGCTTGATCAAGAGTCAAGCATCATGACAAAATCCCATCAAGGTTTCTTCGGTGAAGGATTTGGCCTTGTAAAACATATCGGAAAATTTGTAAATGAAGTGTTCGTTTAGCTTTAATATCCATGTCCGGTGGGGACACACCATTGATCAGGAAATATATGATAGGTCCGTACCATGGTTGTGAGGCTAACTCAATTTTGTTAACCAGTTCTTCAAAGGCAATCAAGTCATATACTTGAGGTGGTTCAACTATGACCGAGGGATGGGATCGGGTTAGCAATCCAGCTAGCCCTATCGCCCTAATGGTTTTCGACGAATTAATTTCCAAGTCATACTCTTGCATGCGCATGATCCATTTGGACCACTTACTATGCAATTTGGTTTGATTCAAAGCAGTGACTAAGAGAGAGGTAGACACAAAAACCTGAACTTTATGGCCTTGGATGTAATGTTGAACTTGTTCCAATGCTTTATACAAGGAATAACCATGTTTCTCTAGTGGAGAATAATTCAGTTCGTGGGGTTTCAAATTTTGGCTCACGAAGGTGATTGGCCTAAAATTTTCCTCATGATCCTTTTGCAACAAGATTGTAGAAATTGTCTCCTCTGACGAATTAGTTTACATGACAAAGTCTTTATAGGGATCAGGACTAACTAACATAGGGACAAAAGAAATGGCTTGCTTAATGGATTCAAAAGCCTAATTGGTAGGGGGGTCACATTTGAACCGAATGTCTTTCTTCATAAGATGATTTAGAGGTTTAACTACTTGAGCAAAATCAGGAATGAAGCGTCTCAGGAAATTTATCTTTCCAAAAAAAGATTGCATTTCCTTTTTATTGGTAGGTAAGGAAAGCTTATTGATTGCTACCACTCTCCCAGGATCAACTTTTACACCTTCTCGAGAGACAATGTGACCCAAAAGTTTTCCCTCCGTAACACCGAAAATGGTCTTCTTAGGATTTAAAGATATGCCAAACCTATGACATCTAAGGAGAACCTACCTAAGGTGATGAAAATGACTACTCCGTTCTTTGGAAAAGACCGTGAGGTCGTCGAAGTAAACAACAATGACCTTACCCAATAATCCTCTAAAAGAAATGGCCATGGCACATTGAAAGGTGTTCCCAGCATTAATCAATCCAAAAGGCATCTTGTTATATGGATATGTGCCCCAACGAGTGGTGAAGGTGGTTTTATGACTATCATAAGGATTGAGGGCTATCTGATTGTAACCTAAGAAACCATCTAAAAGGGACATCATTTGAGACCCAGATACTTGTTGGAGAATCTCTTCCATAGGTGGGACGGGGTAGTTGTCTTTTAGGGACACTCTATTCAAATGTCGAAATTTGACACACAAATGAATATCACCAGTTTTCTTCCTAACGGGAACCAAATTAGATACCCATTGTGAGTAGCGGACATGGTAAATGACCCCAGATGCTTCCATATTGTCCAATTGAGCTTTAATTTTTTGTTCCAAAGCATGGTTGTTTTTTCTCTATCTCTATCTGTAAGGTTTCAAATCAGGGATTATTGGTATGGCATGGACTATCTCCTGCATATCGAAAACCTTGAGGTCTTGATAGGACCAAGCAAAAACATCCTTGAACTTTGTCAAGAATTCCATGAATCGAGCAACCTCAGAAGGGGAACACTATGCACCTATATATACCAGTTTTGGATCTTTCTCAGTTCCCAGGTTAATAGGTATAGCTTCTCACACCTTCCTAACAGATTCGCTATCAATACTAGGCACAAAAGTAGTGGCATCATTGGAATCAAACATGGATTCCAATGCTGACAAACTAGGGGGGATCTTGTTTGTATTTAATTGGATTATGTTACCTGTTCCAACTTCCAACTCATGGTTGATATGTAAATCTTTGAAATCCTCCTTGTTTTGAAGGAATCTACAGATTTGTTCATCAGTATCAAAAACTTGCCAAGAATCGAGATTATCAGGTAACGTAGGTCTATGTAAAATTTGGACTTGTATATCTTCAATAGACCTTACGAAATCTGAGGTGAAACAAGAACTAACCAAGGCCAAAGTATCAGCTACATGGTTTGCGACCCTAGGCATGACTTGAATGTTGAAAGATAAGAACTTCTCAATAAGTTCTTTATCCCTTTGGTGTATTGTTTGAGGCGTGGGTTGTGAACTTCATATTTACCTCTAATTTGATTCACAACCAATTCATAATCCCCGCTCACCAATAAATGGTGTATTCCTAAGCCTAAGGCATTTTGGAGGCCTTGAACTAAGGATTCATATTCAACCATATTATTAGTGTTAGGGAATTCTAACTGAAAAGAGAAAGGGATTGTGTTTCCCTTGGAATCACACAAAAGGATCCCAGCCCCAGATCCATTCTTGGATTTAGCACCATCAAAATCCATACTCCACATCATTTCTTCCAACTCAGAAGGAGGGACATGTGCATCTTCCTCAGATAACACAGTATATGTACCCATACCTATATCTTGAAAAGACACATGCTTTGTATTAAAGTAAGTAGGTACAACTTGCTCTCAGTACTTTGGTTCCCTCCTAATGACTACTTCAACACCCTTATGAGGGAAGGTGAAGTGGGTCCCCTCCATGAAGTAACGACCCTTTTTTACTTTGGTGGACCACTCCCTCCCTAAAAGCACCACTCCCTCCCTAAAAGCATGCCATATGATTCAAGTATATCTGCTACGATCACGTTTATGAGCATGCTCACCTCTGGAGCTTGGTTGTAAGAAATGGATAAGTATTTAATGTAACCGATGGTTTTTACAGTCCTAGAATCCAAAGCTAATAGGTCTTTACATGGGCCTGTGCATTCAAGACCCAGTCTTCTCATAACTCGCAGAGGCATGACATTGTGCGTCGCTCCTGTGTCAGCGACACAGTTATGGAGCACAAAATCAAAAATCAAAACTGAGATATAGAAAGGAGGAACGCCAGGGTCTAAATCCATAACATCATATGCTTCCCTAGGTTGAGAAGTGGACTCTTTGGAAAGAGGAAGTCTCTGTTCTGTTCGTGGAGTAAAGGGTGATTGTAGAACACGTGAAAGGTTTTCAAACTGAGCAGGTGTTCTAAGAGCATCTAATAATGTCATGTGGGCGGGAAACTTTGCTAGATCTTCAATGATGTTGTAAGGCATCGGTGTTAGGAAACATGGCAGTGGATTATTTGGAAAGTTTACCTTGTTTGGGGTCCAGGGAACTCTGTTCCTTGTAGGGGAAGGTAATCTACCATTCGCGTGAAGTTTGCCCTTTTCATTGTCCTTGGGGTCACTTTTGGCCTCTTCCACCTCTTGCGGAGTGGTTTTTGGGGCCTGACTCCTAGTTTCTACAACAAATCTTCCAAAAGCAAGAAGATCATCATCATAGGGGATAGAGTCTTCCATGTTAACTTGGTCATTTTGGGAAGTGGAAGGAAGTTTGTTTTTTACTGGAGGTAGAGGTGCTTTTCCGTTTTCAGACAATTCCATGTGACCCGTATATGCATAATAATACTCAGGGTCATGGAAGTCTTGGAAAAAGTGACAGCAATCCACTTCAACAACATGTTGCCTAGGAGTAGGAGTAGGAGTAGGAGGGAAAGGAGGTCTTGGCCTTGGAACAACAAAAAACTACATGTCATTCACCTTTCGATTAAGAGAAAGTATTTGGTTGTTCATGTTCATTAACAACTTGAGTGTTTCTAAACTTTCCCTTTATTCAATCCTTGAAGTTTGGGTGGGTGGAGATTCATGCCAAGGACCCTCATTTCGAAGTAAATCATTCCTAGGTCTCCCGTTAAAATGGGGCTGCGCTAAAGGTGAGGGAATCCTACCAGATTCCTCCATGTTTCCTTCAATTTCCAGGGAGCTAGTCTTGGCCGCATCTAAAGTTTGCGTTGATTTATCTTTTAATATATATTTTACATTCGGATTCATGGCGATCATGTAATAAAGGAACAAATTGTTCCCAGATGGTTGGGAAGCGGTAGGTATCCTATTCAAGGTCGAGGTAAAGCGTTGATTAAAATTCCATATTTGCTCACCCTCATGGATGGAGATGGTTGTGAAATCCCTGAGCAGGGAAGCCACATCATCTGCCCCTTGGAAATGTTTCTTGAATTCTTGGATCATAGTGTCCCAATCTGAGATACTATCATTAGGAAGCAAGCGATACCATCTCGCTGCTTCACCATAGAAGGTTCTCACAAAAAGTCTAATGATGACATCGGGAATTGTTATGTCCATAAGCGCTAATGCATCATAGAAGTTTTGTTTATGTTCTTCAACACTCAAAGTACCAATGCCACTAAACTTGGGAAGCCTATTTGGGGCATCCGTAGGTATGTCATGAAGAGGTCTGGCCAACCTCAAAGGAGTGTCGGGTTGCCATGGCATTTCCATCGAGACAAATATGGGGTGAACAACAACAGTTGTTTAAATGATGGGAGAAAAAACCTGAGGATTAGTAACTGTTGTTGGATTAACTAAAGTTTTCTTTAGTAAGGGGCTTTGAATAGGAGAAGAGGAAGAGGGTGACTCAGTTCACACTACAGAGGCAACAAGTTTCCTTGGTTTCCCAGGTGTATGTGTCTCACTACTTGTTTTCTTTCGCAAACTTTGACTTCTTGTAACCCTGGGGGACACTGTTTCCCTAGTCTTAGGATACTTTCGCCCTGCCATCTTGCAAGGGGCCAAGTAAGTACTTTGAGTACAAGGGGTGTATCACCAACAATCCTACTCTTTCTAACACAATGTAAAATAACCCAACTAAAAACAAAGCTTTGTTTTCTTGTTCTTATTAAAGTGGAAGGTAAGGTATGACAGACTTATAACTTTGAATGTGAGTTCGAACAAGTGAAATCGAAGACTGACAAGGTAAAAGGAAAGGAAAACTCGATGGTATTTATAACTCCCAGGCATAATGGAAATTGCATAGAAACTAAACTATAACGAGTACCAAAGAAAATTCCAAAGGGTCACTGAAAGATCTAGCCAAAAGTTTGTCAACAAGTAGGAAAAGGACCACAAAGAATTTGGGTCCAATGTTTAGTACAAGCTTGGGATACCTGTAAATTTAAAGAGGTTTGCAAGGTTCCCCAGTGGAGTTGCCAGAAAAGGGCGGGTGTTATAAACAAAATATGTCCGTAGGGACAGATCCGACCTATCTGGCTGTGAAGCCGGTTATAGCCTCTTTGATAGCTCGACACGAGGCAGAGAATACCCGCACCTTAGGTGGTCCTTCGCCTGAGGTGGTAAAGAAGGGGAAAAAGAAAGGTGAAAGACTTACAAAAAGTCATTCTCAGGACCACCTACCTTGGGTGTTATTCTTCCTTAGTTTCTTGGATGACCAAAATGGCCTGGGGGGTGAAAATTATGGACAATGGGATGAAAATGAGCTCATTGATTTTTAGGACAGCGAACTAAATAAAGCGGATAGCGAGCTGTTCACTTACTTAAAATGTTGGAAACTATCCCAGAATGGGTCGCTGGGGTAAACCGATATCCTGGGTAACCAACCAATGAATGCCTTGAGTAAAAGGGTGTAAAACAAGGGTGAAATGGGGCTTAAAAGATACAACCAAGTACTTTTAAATGGCTATAAATTGTGAACAACAAGCTGTTCGAAGCTTTCAAGGCAGGGAAACAAGCCCAGAATGGCTTGATACCCCCCGGGGTGACCCAGGAATTGATCTTGGAAGGTTGTTAAATCAAAAGTGCACTGTAAAAGTGGATAAACAACCTTGTAACAAGCTATTACAGCTATGATATAAGGGAAAGTATTCACAACTTCAATTTTGGTTCGTGAGTGAAAAGGTGGACTGCCGAAAGGTTGACATTAAAAGTATTTTATTGGTCAATTTTTGTTTTTTAACACATGCCTTGGCCACCACACTATTTTGAAGGTTAGCTCGATTAGGAAAACACATCCCGGAACTGTGCCAACCAGTATAATAAGAGTAGTCCTAGCAGACCATGGTGGTTAGGTTGAAGAGTGCCCCATGCAGTTTAGAGAAGCAGGGATTAGCCACTTCTCATCACTAGTGCTTTCGGGCTCTTAAAGCCGCTTGGATGGAAGAAGGATACTTGTGAAAAGGAAGAGGCTCAGGACCCCCCTAAAGAGTGTTTTTTGCTGAGCTTACCCAAGCAGAGTAGTATTCCAACCGAGCTAAGCTAATCAACTCCTTGACCATGTGGTACTAAGGAAAGACCACTCGACTTGTACTAACTAGACAACTTTTGAGGGGCTACTGATGAAGACTCCCTGGCTTTGACTCTTAATATCCTATGAAATTGAAATTGCATAAAATGAAATACCAGGCCATCCACGTGGCGAGGTCACTTCTTGCTTTCACAAGTGTGCCTCCTGGTTACTAAATTTGAAATCTATTTAAAACTATATACATAAAACAAGTAAATAGATAGGTGACATATATGTCACGGCTAGATAATATGTATATGTAAATATCTAAATAATATAAGTTTTTGTTTTCTATGTATGGGGCGGACCCCTGAATTGTTTTCAAGTTTTTTTTGCGGTGTTTTGCATATATTTAGGTTGCTGATTTTGCATGGCCCCTTTTAGGGGAAACCACCTGTAGATTAGTGAGCGAAAATTGATACAATGAAAATATAGCAAGATTAGATAATTACAACATTACAATTACACCATTCAACCCAAAGTAATGGGTTGAGGCTCTTTGCGAATGACAAAGCCACCATATGCATGAAAGCGCCAACTAACTCCTTGTATGGGGATTGGAAATTTAGTGTTTGAAATATAAAAGGTGTGATGGTTATCTACACAAGTATTAACCAGATTTTTAACATGAATTCACAAGTGAACCATTCAAACTACCTACACAAATCAAACATATAAACATTGGTATGTGTATCATAAATTTTTGGAGTGAGTGTAAGTGATAATTAAAGTGTATATGAGAGTGATAGGCTAGGATTTTCCGATCAAAATGTGTTTTTTTCTTCGCTGCCTTGCTGGCCCCTTTGCCTCAAACAGGTCTCTAGGTGGTCCCCAACCGCTTAAGAGAAGCAGAGTGGGTGACCGGTTGTATCCCTGTAGGAAAACAACGAAATTTTAGTATTTATGCATGGAAAAACTTAAATAAACATAACAAAAATTTACACATAAGAAGTTTATAACAACCAACTAAGATGGTTGTCCCGTGGGGGGAAATTGACCAAAATGATCGATTTTCCTATTTGGACAACAAGGTTAATGGTAAGAAAACATAACAGAAATATATATGAATGAAAAGATAAAGCAAACAAGTATGGACAACCAGCTAAGAGGTCTATTTAAGGGTTCTCCTAAGGGGCCCTAGGAGTCCTAGCCACTAACTAAGGCTGAAAACAATTGAATACTTCAGAAAATCTGCACTAAAACACATTAAACAAATTAAACCAAGTTGTTAGAAGATGAAAGTAAGCAAGTTAAACCCAAGGAAGAAACAACAAACACCTAGCTAACCAATCCCTCCTAGAGATAGCTAACATAACAAGCATTTACCCCTACCCCTCAACCCTTAACCAACAAGTGACACATCCAACAACTAAAATTCAACAAGTATCACACACAGAAAGCTTCTTATAAATTCCAGCAGAGCTTTGTTACTATATTCATCCTCCCATTTTTTTATACTGCCAACCCTCTTATTTATAAAGGAGATGTGAAGGCTTAGGGTTAGGTCACAAGACACTTGTCACTTTTGGAAAAGTGACAAGTGGACCAACCCTAAAGTATTTTTGTCTTTTTACAAAAAGTAACCTTATCCTAAAAGGGAATCTTATCCAAAAAGGGGATCAAATCAGATTTGACTTGACCCTTCAATTACATAGTAACTACATGCGAAAAGTAAATCATGCGAGAGTTCATATTACAAAAAGTCATTTTTCATAAAATGAGAAAGATTGATATGCCACATCACCATTTTCATTGGGATTTGTGCCATCCCAAACACTCTTTGATTGCTGCCATGTTTTTCCGTTGTAGGTGAAGTGTTTTAGGACAATACCCGACCATCCATGGCTGTCAGATTCACCGGAATGAATCCCCAAGGTGTGGGGAATTGCTGAGTTGATTTGGAGGTCAAGGGGACTTTGAGATTGGGTCATTGTAAGTAAGGAAATGTCTGTTGTTCAGGCACTTTTCAGACCTGATTATGCCCCCCCTTTGCTACCTATAAGTTTCCCTATGAGCTGGCTAAAACATGGCTTCAATTTGGGCTTGTTTCGATAAGAGGACCCCTTGGAACTAAACTTTGAGAGGCCCTTCCTCTGTAAAATAGACACAAATATGTTCTTTACTATGCCCATTCTTTATCTCTATTTTCTACCTTTCCGTTGTCTTTCGTTTGGCGCAAATTCAACTCTGGATGAGTGAGATATGGCCCCGGGAAGGTATGTGGATGGAGCTAGCCAATAGACTGATCAGGGAAAGAATTTGAAGTTGGGGTAAAATTCTGGTTTGGACACCAAAATTGACAGGCTGCTATAGGCCTATATACCTGTAGCTGAAATGGGTTTTCCTCATCTGGCCCAATTTGGCCTCGGAGGCCCCCAATTAGGACTCTTTCTGTTGCATGCTCGTTGGGCCAAGAATGAGTTCCTGTCACTCTGGGACATGTCACTGAAAATATGGGCTGAAATTTCTAAGGATAATGTCATGGATGCATTCTAGACTCCACCCTGGTTGTTTCGACTATTCATGGGTGAAAATCTGCTTCCGTATGGTGAAGTTATAGAATTAAAAGTTCCAATGACCCTTAGGGGGGGGGATTTAAATTTTTAACCTATAGTTCAGAACCCATTTAAAATTTTATTTATATTTTAATTAAACGTTATAAAAAATTTCAAAAAATAATTTTAATTACAAATATAATTTATTTCTAACTAAAATAAAATTCAAAATCCAATATAATATAAAATAAAAATAAAACAAAATTAAACTTAAAATTTAAACAACGTTTTAAACTAAAATCAAAATTCAAATTTAAAATTAATATGAAACCCCCCCCTACCCGTCTGTCCCTGGTCGCCTATATGACCAAGCCAAGAGCCAAAGGAGCCCACAAATGGGTGGTTTGGGAGGTGTGGTTGGTGTTTGGGAGGAATGGTCTCGTGCACGCGCAGAGGGAGGAGAGAGCAGGGGGTAGGGGAAGTGAGTGGGGATGGGGAGAATGGAGGGGAGGTGAGGGCCGAGAGGAAGGAGGAGAAGAAGTGCGGAGTGGGGAGGTGAGCTGTGGGAAGGGCCGCATGGGGGTTTGTGGAAGAGAGGGAGTGCATGGTGCTGGAGGCTATGGGGGTTTTGAGGAGGATGCACACAGGAGTGGGGAAAGGGGGGGAGTTCACAGTGGTAGATATGGAGGAGGAGTGCGCGAAAGGAGAGAGCAGAGGTGGAGGTAGGGAGTGGTAGAGAAGCGCACGCATGAGGGGTCTGCATGGAGGAGGGAAATGGGAGGTGGCCGAGAGGAAGGAGGAGGAGAATCACACACAGAGGGGGTGACGGTGGTGGCGCCCAAATGGTGGACGGGTGGCCAGTCACTCCCCAAATGTATATTTTTTAAAACTTTGGGCAAAGTGGGTTTTTTTCCAACAAAACGGACGGGAGGTTTTGGGTTCAAACCCACTGCCCTCCATTTGGATTTCTGGGCAAGTCTTGAACTTTCTGGGCAAAGAAGAAAGGGGAGGACTGGGGTTCAAAGCCCAGGGCTTCCCAGTGACATGCCCAAGCCTGCAATCTTCAGTAAATAGCTTCATAATTGATCCGAAAACGGATCCAGAAGCCTGATAGGGCTTGAAAAATGCTCAAAAATGAAAGTGCTCAGAATGCGACAAAACCTATGCCATTGCGTCAGTCTCGTCTTCCTGATTCTGGTGGCATATTTACTTCGTCAAACGGAGTCCGTATGGAGAAGATATCGTGTTTTGTCCGAAAAGGGAAACAGGCAAAAAAGGGGATGACTGTACAGTCCGTACAGTCCACGTGGCACATCCGTACAGCTGACGTGGCATGTCCGTATAGCTGACATGGGCCAACCAGGAGGCAACACATGGCAGACCGTACGAAGGACACATGGCATCACCAGGACGTGACACGTGTCATGCTGATTTGGCCTTTTTGGCATGCGGTCGGACCAGTATGAAGGTGACACGTGTCACCACTCACAGGGTGACACATGGCAGGATGACGTCAGCATGATGACATGGCAGCTGACGCAGCAGGATGACTGGGCAGTACGGCAGGGACACGTGGCATCATTGCAGAGAGACAAGTGGCAGTACGACGGTTGACATGGCACATACGTGGGTGAATCGAATTCTGACACGTGTCAAGTGGTGATTGGTTTATAAAACGCCATGTGGCCCACTCACAGGATGCCACGTGGCACTGCATAATTGGCTCATTGGTTATGTTGTAAAATTGTTTTTCGTCGGCGGGGGTCGAACCCACGACCTCCCGGCAGGGCAACGGTCTAACAAATCGGGCTAGCCACATGGCCGGCGGGCAGTTCTTGTTTTGGAATCGGTGCATTTTGGTTTTGAATTGGGTTAAAGTTCCAAACGGCGGGAATTAGGGCCGGGGCTTAGCCCCAGCCCTCCGCGCCAACCCATGATTGTTCCATATAACCATGGACAGAGGGTTACACCGTATACGCGAGTGGATAGCGCTGTTATAACAAACAACACGAGGTCCTATCCAATTGCCGTATGACCAGGGGTTTGTTTGACCGGGTGGCCCGTGGACGCGCCAACGGAACCATGTGTCAACCCAGCGGAGGATGGGGCATAGCCTGTGGGCTCATGCCAAACCATAAAACCCGGAGCTATACGAATTGGGCACGGGTTATTGTCATGACAGTTGTTACCGTTTGGCCCGTGGGCCTATACAACCGCCACGTGACCGGGAG
>JASDQU010100570.1:136754-150190 GCA_032191745.1 Picea mariana
AAGTTGTTTCATATAAGAGTAATAATGAGACACACTAAGATAGATACACTAATCGACAGTGGATCTCAATCAAATCTAATCTCAGAAGAGTTGGTTAAAAAGTTGGGATTAATAACATAAACACATCATAAGCCTTACACACTTAAATGGATGAGTAATCATCATCAGATGCATATAACAAAGCAGTGCACAATTAAATTTGCCATTTCAGATAAGTATGTGGATGAAGTTACTTGTGATGTAGCGTCGTTAAAAGAATGTGGAATCGTCTTAGGTAGTCCTTACTTGTATGATCGAAAAGCAATCTTCTACAGAACTAAGAATTAGTATCAGTTCACTAAAGAAGGTCATGACTACATAGTGCATGCTCATCATGTTAAAGAAAGTAAAAAACTTCAAACAATGGAACAGTTAACAAAGGCAGTGCAAGTAAGCGACAAACCATTAATTGTTTCAAGTGAAGTTATAGATCTTAAGCAAGAACAAGACATTATTATGGAATGGAGAATTAATCATAAATTGCTTCAAGATAAACTTATGTCGTGCAAGTACTTCAAGTATATCAGTTCATTTGCAGTCGTTTTTCTGATGTTATCATTAGCAATGTTCAGTACATGGATGATAGTGGCTTCAGTGANTGAAATGTAACAGGATTGCAATGACTAACAATGTACTTTCAGTGGTCATAATTGTATTACAGCTGATCTTGATGAGACAGGTGCACAGGACAGAGTTCAGAGACAGAGGACAAGTCGGGTGGCCTATCTCGATCTTGTTAACTGGTCAGTAACCTTTTGGGGACCAAAAGGTCTTTTTGTGGGGAGGTGTGATCCGAAAACGGATCCAGAAGCCTGATAGGGCTTGAAAAATGCTCAAAAATGAAAGTGCTTGGAATGCGACGAAACCTGTGCCATTGCGTCCGTCTCGTATTCCTGATTCCGGTGGTATATTTACTTCATCAAACGGAGTCCGTATGGAGAAGATATCGCGTTCTGTCTGAAAAGGGAAACAGGCAAAAAAGGGGATGACTGTACAGTCCATACAGTCCATGTGGCACGTCCGTACAGCTGACGTGGCATGTCCGTACAGCTGACATGGGCCAAACAGGAGGCGACATGTGGCAGACCGTACAGAGGACATGTGGCATCACCAGGACGCGACACGTGTCATGCTGATTTGGCCTTTTTGGCATGCGGTCGGACCAGTATGAAGGTGACACGTGTCACCACTCACAGGGTGACACATGGCAGGATGACGTCAGCATGATGGCGTGGCAGCTGATGCAGCAGGACGACTGGGCAGTACGGCAGGGACACGTGGCAGCATGGCAGAGAGACAAGTGGCAGTACGACGGTTGACATGGCACATACGTGGGCGAATCGAATTCTGACACGTGTCAAGTGGTGATTGGTTTATAAAACGCCACGTGGCCCACTCACAGGGTGCCACGTGGCACTGCATAATTGGTTCGTTGGTTATGTTGTAAAATTGTTTGTCGTCGGCGGGGGTCGAACCCACGACCTCCCGGCAGGGCAACGGTCTAACAAATTGGGCTAGCCACATGGCCGGCGGGAAGTTCTTGTTTTGGAATCGGTGCATTTTGGTTTTGAATTGGGTTAAAGTTCCAAACGACAGGAATTAGGGCCGGGGCTTAGCCCTAGCCCTCCGCGCCAACCCATGACTATTCCATATAACCACGGACCGAGGGTTACACCGTATACGCGGGTGGATAGCGCTGTTATAACAAACAGCACGAGGTCCTATCCAATTGCCGTATGACCAGGGGTTTGTTTGACCATTGGCCCGTGGACGCGCCAACGGAACCATGTGTCAACCCAGCGGAGGATGGGGCATAGCCTGTGGGCTCATGCCAAACCATAAAACCCRGAGCTATACGAATTGGGCRCGGGTTATTGTCATGACAGTTGTTACCGTTTGGCCCGTGGGCCTATACAACCGCCACGTGACCGGGAGCAGGTACGAGAGTGGGGTGGCCAGCGCCATGCACTTGGCCACATGGCCACCATACGACCGAAAATAGGGGGCGTGCGTGGGAAAAGGGGTTGTGACCCTTTTCTATAGTCCAAAAGTGGGTTTTGAAACAAAGATTTGGTTTATTTTTAATTAAATGAGCCTAATATTATCAGATTTACTCCAATTTTGGGGGATATTGGGCATTTTTGGAGGCCAGATTCTTGGAGGAAGTTGGGGATGTGAAACCAACTCCATTCCTATATAAACCAGGTTTGTTTGAGGCCAATGGACAGTCATTCAGAGCAGAGTTATGCTGGAGAAAAGGCCCGGAGACGTAGGCAAACATTGTGTCGAACTCCGTTATCAACCTGCGTTCTTATGGTTTGCTGTCTTTTATTTCTTTCAGATCTGCATATGTGTATTTGAATGTCATAATCCTCTTCTTTTCCTCATTCTTTCATTAAATTCTAAAATGGTTAAATTATTCATGCAAGTTTAAAACTCAACCATAATCATTGAAAAGATCCTGACGGATCAATAATTTAAAAAAAAAATCTAAAGTAGCCATGGAGGCTTGGGCCTGGTGCCCAAGAGGGGTGCGAATCCCCTCTCCTTTGTATCTTTCATCACACACATAAACCTGAAATTAGCAACCAACAAGAAACTCTGAACCAGCAGCCAATACCACAGTTGAAATAGGCAAATAAACACCAATTTGAGGGAAAAAGACAATTTCTTCATGCAAGATCTCAACACAACCAACAAAATTTTTCCTGGTTCCTTTTGGAAATGAGATTGATGGGTTACCTGGATAATTGTTTGTAGATTGTAGCATGGAAGCTGGATGCCCATTGCTGAGTTGTATCTGTTGTCAAGAAACACCCCTCTGCTGCCATGAATTGATGTTGCAGAGCTCTCCCCCTTTGGCCAAACTGTCAAAATGGCTTGGGAGAGCGGAGAAGGGTGGGTTTTGATTTTTTCAATTTTTCAAAAAAAAAACAATTTCCCCAAAATTTGCATGAGGCTACGTGCTCCCTCCCACATTTTTCAATTTTCTAAATATATTTTAAAAAATTATTTAATTAATTATTTAATATTTTTTGGAAAAAGTGCAAGTCAAAGTTTGACTTTGACTTTGACTTTGACCCTGCTGTTGCTGACTTAGCCCAAAAATGTTGTCTCATGAGACGGAGTTGGAATCAGATGCAAGTCACATCATTGGAAAGGTCTTGATGAGCCAGTTGGGAATATGTAGTCACCAACTTGAGATAACTCCACCTCAGTCCTCAAATTCAGCGCGTAACAATGGCCACTTAAAACTCCTGACTTGCTGGTGGGCCCACATGACACCCAATCTTGCGAAAGGTGCAAAATCGCCATATGATATCAAATCGAGGAAAATGAGGTACTGTCAGAAAGGTATCGATGAGTACTTCATCAAGGTGGCAATATATATATTTTTTGGGGTTATAGATGACTGTATTAGATATTATGAAACCCTTCCATGCGAGCTGGTGGCCCCCTTTTTGCCTAAAATTATTGACCAACTTGTGACAGCTCTAACCGGGCCATATGAGGTCGGAATGAGGCAAATGAGACATGGTTGGAAAGGTGTGTGAGTCTATTACAGCATGGAATCAATGAATATCTGATTTATAACTCTTTAAATACCAATTTGAAATCATGAAGCACTGCAACCAATTTGGTGTCCATAAGTGGTCATGAACTTGCGAAAGCTCATTCTTACCAACCGGGGGTCGAAACCAAGCACGAGATATACCATTGGAAATGTGTCACACTTCCCTACACCATGTCTAGGTTTTATTTTCCTTTTGAGACCATAATCTAAATAGAATCAGACCAGGAAGTCATAGCTATTGATTTTGGTCGTTCGAGTGACATTGACTTTGCGTCCCTCGTATGGGGTCATACTGACTCAGAATTAAGCTCATGATAGCTCGTTGAAAAGCTTGTCCTGATTCCTACCACTAGGAAGTGTTGTATTCCCTGAATCAAATAAATGTCATGGGAAGGCTCACAACTCCCTGAAGGAAACCAATTGATACTCTTTCAAGGGCAGAGGCCATAGTAACTATGACCCCCGCCACTGTCTTTGACTGGAACCATAGCACCAAGGGGCGTTTATGGAGAAGTAATTGTGTAAAACACCGTGTTGAGCCCATAGAAGATTTTTGGGTCAACATTTTTGGCGCTGGAGTGGAAATGATTTCCAAAGCATGTCGAACAATGGGATCACCTGCGTGACAGGTGGGAATACTCGGTGGAAATTCATACTTTCAAAGTGACTGATGTGGGTGAGGGGGGAATTTAAATGTAGTATAAGGACCATTTTTCACATTAGGGATAACCGATGAATGAAAGTGGTGCATTAAAGATATACAACAGAATTTATACTGAGATACACATAAGATAGAAGAATGGGAATAATGACCCAGGTTTTATTGAGCAATGTGGCCCAAGTGACACGAGTCCCTCACCCGGACTATGGATTAACTGTGAGAATCAAGGCTTAAGGTGAAATTTGGCCCAACACAAAGTCTCATGCATAGCTTCGATTCTCGACACACAAACAAGCAAACGAGAATTTTTGAAATCAGCGACCCACCGGAGGAAAACTAACAAGAAAACCAGTCAAACAAGGGAATAAAGAAGTATAAAAAAAAACTGTGGCAGTAGATGCTGAAATCTCAAGTGCTCATAAGTGATGGAACTTTGTAGGAAAATGACCATTTCTTGGAGAAATCAGATTGTAAGTGGTATGGTAAAGTGCAGTTGCAATCACATAGCTATGTAAGCCATCATGCCATCATGGTTTTTAGCTTCACCAGAGAATGATATGCTACCTCCTTGGACTTTCCCTGCTGACGTTGATGAAATAACAACCAGATTTACTCCCATTTAAGATAAATTTAAGACAGAGTTTCCAAAAATGTCAAGTATGGTAAAAGGGATTCTAGGAATCCAGTATTATCATGCAACCACCCAATAATAAGGACAATATCCTTCATATTGAACACTAGAAAAACCCAAAAGAAGGCAACCTACAACGTTAAAATGAAAAAGACCAACTCGTGGAAAAATCAAAGAAGGGATTATACTCCAAAATCAGAACCAACCCAACAAAGACTCAATAGTTGAAACCAAGGGAAAAAGGGCTCAAGATTGAAACCATGGGGAAATATACAAGCATGAAAAGGTAACAGCAAATACATACAAGAAAGAGAATCAATAACATTTAATAGATAGAAACAAGAAAAGAACGAATGTTGACTTATGTACAATATGACAAGGACTCTCAGGAGTAAAAGAACTTTAGGTGACGACCATTCACGGGGAATTGAAGTGGTTCACCATCCAAGGTTTTTAATCTGAAAGCATTTGTCCCTAAGACCTTGTAGATTGTGTAAGGACCCAACCATAATGAATCAAACTTGCGATGTTTGGATGGGGCCTCATGTGCTTTGTCCCATAATAAAACATCATCTCCTACTTTGTAATTTACCATTGTAGCTCTTTTATCGAAAGAACATTTAACAATGTCTTTCTTCTTTTGGAGGTGTTGGAATGCATCCTTTCTTACCTCTTTTAATTCGAGGAGTGTGTCTAAACAATTTTGTAACGGTTGGTAATCAAGTCATCTAATTGAGGTGGTTCAACTATGATCGAGGGATGGGATTGAGTTAGCAATCCAGCTAGCTCTATCCCCCTAGTGGTTTTCATCACCTTAATTTCCAAGTCATACTCTTGCATGCGCATGATCCATTTGGACCACTTACTATGCAATTTGGTTTGATTCAAAATAGTGACTAAGAGAGAGGTAGGCACAAAAAACTGAACTTTATGTCCTTGGATGTAATGTCGAACTTGTTCCAATGCTTTATACAAGGAATAACCGTGTTTCTTCAGTGGAGAATAATTCAGTTGGTGGGTTTTCAAATTTTGGCTCATGAAGGTGATTGGCCTAAGATTTTCCTCATGATCCTTTTGCAACAAGATTGCAGAAATTGTCTCCTCTGACGAATTAGTGTACATGACAAATTATTTAGAGGGATCAAGATTGACTAACAGAAGGGAAAAATCAATGGCTTGCTTAATGGATTCAAAATCCTGATAGGTAGGGGGGTCCCATTTGAACCAAATGTCTTTCTTCATAAGCTGATTTAGAGGTTTAACTACTTGAGAAAAATCAGGAATGAAGTGTCTCAGGAAATTTATCTTTCCAAAGAAAGATTGCATTTCATTTTTATTGGTAGGTAAGGTCAGCTTTTTTATTGCTACCACTCTCTCAGGATCAACTTTTACACCTTCTCGAAAGACGATGTGACCCAAAAGTTTTCCCTCCATAACGCTGAAAATGGTCTTCTTAGGATTTAAAGATATGCCAAACCTACGACATCTAAGGAGAACCTGCCTAACGTGATGAAAATGACTACTCTGTTCTTTGGAAAAGACCGTGAGGTCATCGAAGTAAACAACAGTGGCCTTACCCAATAATCCTCTGAAAGCAATGGCCATGGCACGTTGAAAGGTGTTCCCATAATTAATCAATCCAAAAGGCATCTTGTTATATGCATATGTGCCCCAACGAGTGGTGAAGGTGGTTTTATGACTATCAGAAGGATTGAGGACTATCTGATTGTAACCTGAGAAACTGTCTAAAAGGGACATCATTTGAGACCCGGAGACTTGTTGGAGAATCTCTTCCATAGGTGGGATGGGGTAGTTTTCTTTTAGGGACACTCTATTCAAATGTCGAAAGTCGACACACAAACAAATATCGTCAGTTTTCTTCCTAACGGGAACCAAATTAGATACCCATTGTGAGTAACAGACATGGTAAATGACCCCCGATGCTTCCATCTTGTCCAATTTAGATTTAGTTGTTTGTTCCAAATTAGGGTTGTTTTTTTTCTGTCTCTGTCTGTAAGGTTTCG
This sequence comes from Picea mariana, assembly GCA_032191745.1. Lineage (NCBI taxonomy): Eukaryota > Viridiplantae > Streptophyta > Pinopsida > Pinales > Pinaceae > Picea > Picea mariana. Next base: position 143,684 of record JASDQU010100570.1, read on the forward strand.
AATCAGGGATTATTGGTATGGCATGGACTATCTCCTGCATATCAAAAACCTTGAGGTCTTGATAGGACCAAGTGAAAACATCCTTGAATTCTGTCAAGTGTTCTGTGAATCGAGCGACCTCAGAAGGGGAACACTGTGCACCTATATAGACCAGTTTTGGATCTTTCTCAGTTCCCAGGTTAATAGGTATAGCTTCTCACACCTTCCTAACAGATTCACTATCAATACTAGGCACACAAGTAGTGGCATCATTGGAATCAAACATGGATTCCAATGCTGACAAACCAGGGGGGATCTTATTTGTATTTAATTGGATTATGTTCCCTGTTCCATCTTCCAACTCATGGTTGATATGTAAATATTTGAACTCCTCCTTGTTTTGAAGGAATCTACAGATTTGTTCATCAATATCAAAAACTTGCCAAGAATCGACATTATCAGGTAACGTAGGTCTATGTAAAATTTGGACTTGTATATCTTCAATAGACCTTGCAGAATCTGAGGTGAAACAAGAACCAGCCAAGGCCAAAGTATCATCTATGTGGTTTTCGGCCCTAGGAACGGCTTGAATGTTGAAAGATAAGAATTTCTCAATAAGTTCCTTAGCCCTTTGGTGGTATTGTTTGAGGCGTGGGTTGTGAACTTCATATTTACCTCTAATTTGATTCACAACCAATTCATAATCCCCACTCACCAATAAATGGCATATTCCTAATCCTAACGCCTTTTGGAGGCCTTGAACTAAGGCTTCATATTCAACCATATTATTAGTGTTAGGGAATTCTAACTGAAAAGAGAAAGGGATTGTGTTTCCCTTGGAATCACACAAAAGGACCCCAGCCCCAGATCCATTCTTGGATTTAGCACCATCAAAATCCATACTCCACATCATTTCTTCCAACTCAGAAGGAGGGACATGTGCATCTTCCTTAGATAACATAATATATGTACCCATACTTGTATCTTGAAAAGACACATGTTTCGTATTATAGGATGGAGGTACAACTTGCTCTCGGTACTTTGGTTCCCTCCTAATGACTACTTCAACACCCTTATGAGGGAAGGTGAAGTGGGTCCCCTCCATGAAGTAACAACCCTTTTTTACTTTGGTGGACCACTCCCTCCCTAAAAGCACCACTCCCTCCCTAAAAGCATGCCAAATGCTTCAGGTATATCTGCTACGATCACGTTTATGAGCATGCTCACCTATGGAGCTTGGTCATAAGCAATGGATAAGTCTTTAATGTAATCGATGGTTTCTATAGTACTAGAATCCAAAGCTAACAGGTCTTTACATGGGCCTGTGCATTCAAGACCCAGTCTTCTCATAACTCGCAGAGGCATGACATTGTGCCTCACTCCTGTGTCAGCGAAACATTTATGGAGCACAAAATAAAAATTCAAAAGTGAGATATAGAAAGGAGGAACACCAGGGTCTAAATCAATAATATCATATGCTTCCCTAGGTTGAGAAGTGGACTCTTTGGAAAGAGGAAGTCTCTGTTCTGTTTGTGGAGTAAGGGGTGCTTGTAGAACACATGAAAGGCTTTCAAACTGCGTGGGTGTTCTAAGAGCATCTAATAATGTCATGTGGGTGGGAACCTTCGCTAGATCTTCAATGACGTTTTAAGGGATCAGTGTTAGGAAATACGGTGGTGGATTATTAGGAAAGTTTACCTTGTTTGGGGTCCAATGAAATCTGTTCCTTGTAGGGGAAGGTAATCTACCATTCATGGGAAGTTTTCCCTTTTCATTGTCCTTGGGGTAACTTTTGGCCTCTTCCACCTCTTGCGTAGTGGTTTTAGGCGCTTGACTCCTAGTTTATACATCAAAGCTTCCAAAAGCAAGAAGATCATCATCATAGGGGATAGAGTCTTCCATGTTAACTTGGTCATTTTGGGAAGTGGAAGAAAGTTTTTTTTTTACTGTAGGTAGAGGTGCTTTTCCATTTTTAGACAATTCCACGTGACATGTATATGCGTAACAATAATCAGGGTCATGGAAGTCTTGGCAAAAGTGACACCAATCCACTTCAACATCATGTTGCCTAAGAGTAGGAGTAGGAGGGGAAGGAGGTCTTGGCCTTGGAACAACAGAAAACTGCATGTCATTCACTTTTCAATTAAGATAAAGTATTTGGTTGTTCATGTTCATTAACAACTTGAGTGTTTCTGAACTTTCACTTTCTTCAATCCTTGAAGTTTGGGTGGGTGGAGGTTCATACCGAGGACCCTCATTTCGAAGTACATAATTCCTAGGTCTCCCATTAAAATGGAGTTGTGCTAAAGGTGAGGGAATCATACCGGATTCCTCCATGTTTCTTTCAATTTCCAGGGCACTATTCTTTGCCGCATCTAAAGTTTGCATTGATTTATCTTTTAATATATATTTTACATTCGGATTCATGGAAGTCATGTAATAATGGAACAAATTGTTCGCAGATGGTTGGGAAGTGGTTGGGATCCTATTCAAGGTCGAGGTAAAGCGTTGATTAAACTTTCATATTTGCCCACCCTCATGGATGGAGATGGTGGTGAAATGCCTGAGCAGGGAAGCCACATCATCCGCCCCTTGGAAATGTTTCTTGAATTCTTGGATCATAGTGTCCCAATCTGGGATACTATCATTAGGAAGCAAGGGATACCATCTCATTGCTTCACCTTCGAAGGTTCTCACAAAAAGTCTAATGATGACATCAAGAATTGTTATGTCCATAAGCACTAATGCATCATAGAAGTTTTGTTTATGTTCTTCAGAACTCAAAGTACTAGTGCCACTAAAATTGGGAAGCCTATTTGGGGCATCCACAGGTATGTCATGAAGAGGTCTGGCCAACCTCAAAGGAGTGTCGGGTTGCCATGGCATTCCCATCGGGACAACTATTTGGTGAACAACAACAGTTGTTGAAACGATGGGAGAAACAACCTGAGGATTAGTAACTGTTGTTGGATTAACTTAAGTTTGCTTTAGTAAGGGGTTTTGAATAGGAGAAGAGGAAGAGGGTGACTCAGTTCGCACTGCAGAGGCAACAAGTTTCCCTGGTTTCCTAGGTGTATGTGTCTCACTACTTGTTTTCTTTCACGAACTTTGACTTCTTGTAACCCTGGGGGACACTATTTCTCTAGTCTTAGGATACTTCTGCCCTGCCAGCTTGCAAGGGGCCAAGTAAGTACTTTGAGTACAAGGGGTGTATCACCAACAATCCTACTCTTTCTAAGACAATGTAAAATAACCTAACTAGAAACAAAGCTTTGTTTTCTTGTTCTTCTTGAAGTGGAAGGTAAGGTATGTCAGACTTATAACTTGTCACGTGAGTTCGAACAAGTGAAATCGAAGACCAACAAGGTAAAAGAAAAGGAAAACTCGATGGTATTTATAACTCCCAAGCACAATGGAAATTTCATGGAAACTAAACTGTAACGAGTACCAAAGAAAATTCCAAAGGGTCACTGAAAGATCTAGCCAAAAGTTTGTCAACAAGTAGGAAAATGAACACAAACAATTTGGGTCCAATGTTTAGTACAAGCTTGGGATACCTGTAAATTTAAAGAGGTTTGCAAGGTTCCCCAGTGGAGTCGCCAGAAAAGGGTGGGTGTTATAAACAAAATATATCTGTAGGGACAGATCTGACCTATCCAGCTGTGAAGCCAGTTATAGCCTTTTTGATAGCTCGGCACAAGGCAGAGAATACCTGCACCTCAGGTGGTCCTTCGCCTGAGGCAGTAAAGAAGGGGAAAAAGAAAGGTGAAATACTTACAAGAAGCCGTTCTCAGGACCACCCACCCTGGGTGTTATTCTTCCTTAGTTTCCTGGATGACCAAAATGGTTTGGGGGGTGAAAATTATCGACAATGGGATGAAACTGAGCTCGCTGATTTTTAGGACAGTGAAATAAATAAAGCAGACAGTGAGCTATTCACTTCCTTAAAGCATTGGAAACTATCCTAGAATGGGTCACTGGGGTAAACTGGTATCCTGGGTAATTAACCAATGAATGCCTTGAGTAAAAGGGTGTGAAACAAGGGTGAAAAGGGGGCTTAAAAGATACAACCAAGTACTTTTAAATGGCTATAAATTGTGAACAACAATCTATTCGAAGATTTCAAGGTAGGGAAACAAGCCCAGAATGGCTTTATACCCCCCGGGGTGACCCGAAAAGTGATCTCGGAAGGTTGTTAAATCAAAAGTGGGTTGTAAAAGTGGATGAACAACCTTGTAACAAGCTGTTACAGCTATGATATAAGGGAAATTATTCACAACTTAAATTTTGGTTCATGAGTGAAAAGGTGGACTGATGAAAGGTTGAATTTAAAAGTATTTTATTCGTCAATTTTTGTTTTTTAACACATGCCTTCGCCACCACACTGTTTTGAAGGTTATCCCGATCAAACAAATACATCTCATAACTATGCCAACTAGTATAATAAGAGTAGTCCTAGCAGACCACGGTGGTTAGGTTGAAGAGTGCCCCATGCAGTTCAAAGAAGCAGGGATTAGCCACTTCTCGTCACTAGTGCTTTCGGGCTCTTAAAGCCGCTTGGATGGAAGAAGGATACCTGCGAAAAGGAAGAGGCTCAGGACCCCCCTAAAGAGGGTTTTTGCTGAGCTTACCCAAGCAAAGTAGTATTCCAACTGAGCTAAGCTAATCAACTCCTTGACCATGTGGTACTAAGGAAAGACCACTCAACTTTTACTAACTAGACAACTTCCAAGGGGCTCCTGATGAAGACTCACTGGCTTTGACTCTTAATATCCTACAAAATTGAAATTGCATAAAATGAAATACTAGGCCATCCACGTGGCGAGGTCACGTCTTGCTTTCACAAGTGTGCCTCCTGGTTACTGAATTTGAAATCTATTTAAAACTATATACATAAAACAAGTAAATAGATAGGTGACATATATGTCATGGATAGATAATATGTATATGTAAATATCTAAATAATATAAGTTTTTGTTTTCTGTGTATGGGGCGGACACTTGAATTGTTTTCAAGTTTTTTTTGTGGTGTTTTGCATATATTTAGCTTGCTGATTTTGCATGGCCCCTTTTAGGGGCAGCCACCTGTATATTAGTGAGTGAAAAGTGATACAATGAAAATATAGAAAGATTAGATAATTACAACATTACAATTACACCATTCAACCCAAAGGAATGGGTTGAGGCTCTTTGCGAACGACAAAGCCACCATATGCATGAAAGCCCCAACTAACTCCTTGTATGGGGATTGGAAATTTAGTGTTTGAAATATAAAAGGTGTGATGGTTATCTACACAAGTATTAACCAGATTTTTAACATGAATTCACAAGTGAACCATTCAAACTATCTACATAAATCAAACATATAAACATTGGTATGTATATCAGAAATTTTTGGAGTGAGTGCAAGTGAAAATTAAAGTGTATATGAGAGTGATTAGGTAGGATTTACCGATCAAAATGTGTGTTTTTCTTCACTGCCCTTTTGGCCCCTTTACCTCAAACGGGTCTCTAGGTGGTACCCAACCGCTTAAGAGAAGAAGAGTGGGTGACCGGTTGTATCCTGGCAAGAAAACAATGAAATTCTAGTATTTATGCATGGAAAAACTGAAATAAACATAACAAAAATTTACACATAAGAAGTATATTACAAAAAGTCATTTTTCATAAAATGACAAAGCTTGATATGCCACATCACCATTTGCATTGGTATTTTTGCCATCTCAAAGGATCTTTGATTGTTGGCATGTTTTGCAGCTGTAGGTGAAGTGTTTTAGGACAATACCCGACCATCCATGGCTGTCGGATTCACCAGAATGAAGCCCCAAGGTGTGGGGAATTGCTGAGTTGCTTTGGAGGGCAAGGGGAATTTGGGATTTGGTCATTGTAAGTAAGGAAATGCCCACTATTTAGGCACTTTTCAGCCCTGATTATGCCCCCCCTTTTCTGGCTATAAATTTCCCTGTGAGCTGGCTAAACATGGCTTCGATTTGGGCTTGTTTTGATAAGAGGACCACTTGGTCCTGAACTTTGACAGGCTCTTCTTCTGTACCAAACAACCAAAAATATATTCTTTACTATTCCCATGGTGTATCTCTTTCCACTACGTTTCCATTGCCTTTTGTTTGGTGCAAATCCGACTCCGGATGAGTGCGATATGGCCCCAAGAAGGTGTGTGGATGGAGTCGACTAATAGACTGATCAGGGAAATAATTTTAAGTTGGGATAAAATTATGGGTTGGACACCAGAATTAATAGGCTGCTGCAGGCCTGTATACCTGTAGCTGAAATGGGTTTTCCTCATGTAGCCCAATTTGGCCTCGGAGGCCCCCAATTAGGCCTCTTTCCAGTGCATGCTCATTGGGCCAAGAATGAGTTCCTTTCGCTCTGGGACATGTCACTGAAAATCTGGGCTGAATTTTCTAAGGAGAATGTCATGGATGCATTCTAGACTCCGCCCTGGTCATTTCGACTATTCAAGGGTGAAAATCTGCCTCTGTATGGTGAAGTTATAGAATTAAAAGGTCCA
>JASDQU010100570.1:154889-168163 GCA_032191745.1 Picea mariana
GGATATCAACCACTCCAAATCCATGATCTATTTCTTCAACACTAATCCTACATTCCAAAGGAACCTAGCCAACATTCTGGGGTTTGAATGCAAAATGCTCCCAACGAAATACTTGGGAATCGCCCTGACAGATAGAGCTTGCAAAACGGAAACGTGGCAATGAGTGATCAACAAACTGCAGGAGAGGGTAAAAAATTGGAATTACAGAGCTCTCAACCTGGCAAGGAGGCTTATCCTCACCAAATCGGTCCTACAAGAAATTCCAACGTATATGATGTCAGTGTTCCCTTCTCCCAAAGGAATAATTCATAAGATAAGATCCATTCAAAGATATTTCCTATGGCGTGGTGCTGAAAATAAAAAGAAATGGGCCCTGGTAGCCTAGGAGAAGGTTTCTTGACCAAAAGGAAAAGGCGTCTTAGGGTTACAAGACCCACAGGTAACCAACAAAGCCTATGGGGAAAAAATATGGTGGAGATGGGTCAAGGACAAATCAATACCATGGGCAAACCTCTGGAAGGCCAAGTATGCCCCGAACATCAATGATTAAGACTGAATTCTACTCATGGGCACAAGGGAGGGATCAACCATATGGAATCTTTCCTGGCACAACAAGAACTAGATTCATAAACACAGCTTCTGGGAAGTCAGAAATGGTCAAACTGCCAGATTCTGGGAGGACGTGTGGCAATAGAAACCCAGAATGGAAAATCCAGATAGGGAGGAGCTCCAACAGGAAATGATTGCGCAAGGAAAAACAAAAATCCATCAATACTGGAAGCCAAGAAATGATAGCGACAGATGGAGGACCTGGGACAAAATCGATCCACAAAATAGAAACTGTATCACAACTCTAGCGAAAGAGGTGGAAGAGGAATTGGGGAAAAGTAAAATTGCAATCTCAGAGGACAAGGATCAATTAAGGTGGGGCAGGGAAAATGGTGGGGAATTCAACTGAAAAGAAGCACAGTTTTACATCATGGACCAGGTTCAAGAGGACCCAGTGCAACAGTGGGGAAATATATGGAGCAGCCCCCAATGGCCAAAAATCAAAATGTTCAAGTGGTTAGTTCTCCACAACCGAATTATAACTTGGGAAAACCTGAGGAAAAGGGGTTACATAGGCCCTTTTCGTTGCCACCTCTGTCAAGATAAGGAGGAAACAACCAATCACCTCCTTGATGAGTGCAGTTACACAACAGAGCTATGGGATTGGGTGACAGGCATCTACTGCCAATACAATAGAATTCGGGGCAACATCAACACAACCATCAACAATTGGAATGAGATCTACAGTGAAAATGAAAAGGTGAACCTCTATTGGAACCTAACGCCGGGGATGATCATCTGGGAAATATGGAAGGAGAGGAATGAACACATCTTCAGGAATTAAATCCTACCAGAGGGAGAGCTCAAGGATGCAATTATCTCACAAATATGAGAAACGGTGCAGAGCCGCAACTGGAAGAAGGAAACAACAAAACTTACAGATCAGGACTCCCACATCCTAGAGTTTTTTCACCTAAAAGACGTATGCAACAATGCAACAANATCAGGACTCCCACATCCTAGAGTTTTTTCACCTAAAAGACGTATGCAACAATGCAACAGTAGGGAGGGATCTGCAAATCCAACGAGGAGACCGCAACTGGACCCCCCTTCCATTAGGGTTCCTCAAATTTAAATTTTGACGGGGCGACAAAAGGGAACCCAGGAGTGGTAGGAATGGGAAGGGTGATCAGAGACAATGATTGTAACATCATCCAACTGTATGATGGGAGTATGGGGAACTCAACCAACAACACAACAAAATTTGGATCCCTGGAGCTTGGCCTTGAAATCCTAAGGTGCAAAGGGATGAAAAACACTATCATGGAAGGTGTCTCCACCCCGGTCATCAATACGATGAAGAGACTCTAGAATGGTACTAGAGTGGGCAAGGTTTAGAGACATTGGCACCTGGCTATCTCCCTACATAAAATCCAGGAGCATCTAAAAACTCTGAACACAGTGGAGTTGCATTGGGTCCGCAGGTCAGCGAATGGCTTGGCAGACAGAGTATCCAACGAGGGGTTAGGAAAGAAAGGTTCAAAACTAGACACTACCTGGATCAGCCTCCCAGATGAGCAACTCCGAACAATCTGCATCCACTTAGAAACAAAAGACCATGAAGGCATGTTATCCAAGGANCTGACCTGCGGACCCAATGCAACTCCAAACAATCTGCATCCACTTAGAAACAAAAGACCATGAAGGCATGTTATCCAAGGAAGGTCACATCGAGAAGGGCAGTGCAAGGCCTGGCGATAGGAAAGAAGGACCCAGGAAGGATATGATTGTCGAACACTTGATCACCAATGACCATGTAGGATCAACATAAACATCCGGTAGGGGTACGACAACAAGACCCTTGGACAGAAATAATTGCGAGGAAAGCACGTGGGAAAGTACAGGCAACAAACCGCATGCAACAAATGATGTAAGGCATGAGGGAGTGACAAGGTTTAGAATCTATCCTCCAAGCCAAAGTATAGGTACAAAGAGAAAAATAGTAAGATCTCAAGTAAGCAGGGGCAGGGATCCGCACAAGGATAAAGGATGAGTCATCATGATCATATGAGAAACCACCGTGAAAAAGGATGGGAGGGATCACCACTACGGACAAGCCATGATTGGAAGGAAAAAATTGCATTAGGATAATATCAATAAGAGGAAATATAGTGGAAATAACTGCAAACAAGAGGAGCGCAATTATAGGAGCTACCACATATACAAGGGTCGGCAAAGGAAGAATCCCTATGAAGTGAGGTACAAGATGAGTAACCAGCAAAGGAGCTGTGACAGACCAAACGAGATGGTGAGAATGAAGCGCACGCATAGGAAGAGGAATCCCCTTGGAAAGGAAGTATCGAATAGTCCACAACGGGTGTCGAGAATGGAGCTGGCAACAAAATATGTGGAGGGTGCCTTCCAAACTCTGGTTGCGTTGAAAGCAAAAGAGGCCATCACCCACTAGGAAAAGGAAATAAAATAAAAATGCAAAGGAAAAGCTTAGGATGCACTGGCACAGGAAGCGGACTGGGTAACTGATTTGGGGGCCACACAGCCCAGGGAAACCCTCTAGCATAAAACAATGGAGATGGCGTGGCTAACTAAGATGATGATCGAGAAAGTGAGTTTGGAAATGGAGGAAGCAAGACGGGAGGATAACTCCGATCACAAGAAAATGATGGAAGAAATCCTGATTCACCTCAGTAGCCTCAAAACTATTACCAAACTGTTAGTTGAGGTCGAGAAGGATAAAAAATCCAATATGGAGCGATTGGCTGCTCAATTTCACCTCTATCTGCGCTATGTCCATCACATGGACATCACACCAGCCGATGAACATGGTGCGCCAAACCACATTAGGAAGACTTAAACGATATCCCAGAAGGAGGAGAACAAGAACCGAGTGGATGACGGGAAGAAACACATCATTGTCCTAGACGAGTGAATGGTTAGTTGACTAGTTAGTTTGGCCACTAGCCTCTTGGGCCTAGTGCACAGTCTCTGCGTCTGTTTTTTTGTTATGTCTATCTTGATTTTCCTTTTCAATTTGGTTATGGTGGGACTGGCCCGATTTCCCATGGTGGTAGACTAGTACCACCCCTCGTATATATTAGTAAGCACAACTCAGGAACCCCTGGTCTAGTTTCCTACTAGGCAGGCCAAGAGGCCCCCCTTTTTTGTATCATAATCTATTTTGCAGTAGTACAACTTCTTACACTCACTTACAAAAAAAAACATTGTGGTAGTTATACATATTTCTAAAGTGTTAGTTTTTTATCTAGTTATGAGTAAATAACTCTGCCATTTGAATATTTTTATAAAACTATGCCCAAATATTTTATATTTTGTATATTAAAGACTCATAAAATTAGCTTATATTTATACATTTTAAAATAAATTTTCATCCTTAAAATTATCTCAATCCAAGACTAAGTAAATAATTAAAGAAATTTTACAATAATAAAAATATATGAAAATTTGTTTTCAATAACATTAAACTAACATAAAATCAATAGCAAGGTCATATTTCAGAAAAGCATAACTAGACAACAATCTCAATATTTGTCTAGTTATCAAAATGGTTCTATAAACTGAGAGATGAGGATTTGCAGACTTAACTTGCTGGATTGATACTGTCAACAAATCCAAAATGGAATCATATCAGAGGCCAACATTCTAGTTGGCCTTCTTGTTAAAATGTAACTGTCAAAAGTGCTACTTTTTCTTTTGTTGATACAACTACAATTTATGCAATCTATGGTGTAAAGTAGAAATGATAGATGGTTGATCAAACAAAAGTATATGGTTGTAGGTGAGATTACTAACAATGGATTTTGATTTTATTAGATTACAGTAAGTAAAGGAGGGGATATTTGGGCATTGATTATTAAATTAACAGTAGTCTACATTTATTCCTTCTCCATTAGACGTCCAATAAGTGATAGCAATAATGACTTGATTGGTATTGTAATCAATGAGAAAAATAAATATTAGATATGACATTGGACACTCGAGTGAACATGAAACTTAATATGCACATATTCTCCAAAATGAATCCAGTAAACACAATCCCAAAGAAGCACAGACTTTTGAAGATGACTCCTTCTTCCTTGTATTGCTTCTGGCCGTGGCCCACAACATCTCTATATGAGTAACCTCCCTTTCTATGTTTTTCACATCCATTCTTGGTTCTTCATTATCAGTAAGAGTTGAGCTCTGTTGCAGCTTCTATTTCTTTCTCTGGTGAGATTTTAGACCTCTCTCGTCCCTGCTCTAATGTATAAGATCATGCTGTAGACTATACTGACCATGTGATGTGCATCCAAGAAATGATGTTTTTATTGCTTGTTTTGTTGGGGCTCCTTTCAATGCTCCAAGCTGCACACGGTTCCAGATGGATCAATGCTAATGCTACATTTTCTGGTGTTAATGGCAAGACCAGTATAATGGATAAGTGTGGATCTATTTCAAAATAATGGGTCCCAAGAACTACTTTTGTTTGTTTTCCCAGTTCCAATGTGATTTTGATTCGCTGGTTGTTTTGTTTCAGGTGATGTTTGCAGTTACGACAATCTGCACAGCCAGATCTATGGTACCATGACCGCAACTCTAAGCACTGCATTGTTCCTTTTGGTTATAATTCATATTGTTCAATCATTCTCACTAACTCACAAAATTTGATTTAGTTTATATATACAAAATTTGATTTAGTTCATATATACAAAATTTGATTTAGTTCCCCTGGATGGGGTGCTAGCGCGTCCATCGTGGAGGGAAGCAGAGGCTGGTACAAGCCAGCACCACATGATGGCACATGATGAGGCCATGATGCAGCTCGCCACCCCCCATGAAGCTTAAATGCATGATACGGTGGCATGCGGAGGAATCAATGCCGCATTCAACTGAGCTTTCAAAGCGTTTTAACATGGCTCGGCTCGCGATGTATGTCATTTTCTCCCGCTTGGTCTTCGCAAAGCTTCTCTAGTCGAAGCACAGGGAAAACAGGGTTCCTTCCACTCACACTGGGTATAGCATGACCAGGCCGAGGGGAAGACCGAAGCGAGGCTCTCCTTGGAAGCTCTGTCGACCTCCGGTCACGCCTCCTGGTTCTCAGACGGCTCCTCCCGCTGCTTTCCCGCATGTTTCGACAGGCACCCATTCGTCAATCCTACACTCGCACCACCATCACGACCCTCTAGTGCTGTTCCATCCCTCTGCACCTTTCCTTGGCCTGAGAATCGATCTTCCTCCTCAGAGCGCGCATGCGCGAGCTGCACCGCATATAAATGACTATTACGACAAGCTGCATCTCAGGGATAGGCTGCCTATCATACAGGACCTGGTTTTCGACCTTAGACAGGAAATGACCGATCTCAATTATCGCCTCCAAGCCACAGACGGGAAAGTGGCAAGCTGCCTCCAACTTCTATCTGACATGCAGGTGGCTCTCACCCAGGAACCGGTCGAAGCCATGCCAGGGGAGGCAACCGCTGCAGCCACAGATGGAGAATCTCACAGAGCTCAGCATCCGGACAACAGGGTACCGGCGAAGAAGGAATAGCGCAGCCGAGATGAAGAAATTAAGCGAGACAAGGCAAGCGAGCCAACCTACAAGCCAACATACATTGAAGAAGATCCTTGGCCAGGGGACCTCCCTCCCATGTGGCCAGTCTACTCGCCAGGTGTCTAGTTCATACGTTTGTTTTATGTAAACCTGTCACTCTCTTGATCTTAGCTGCTGGACCATGCTTTTTAGTATCTTAGTTTATGACTTTTTTGAACCTCAAACTAGAAGGCACGGCTGGACTGGTTTCCCCTCTGTTGGGGCAGTCCAGCCTTTACACTTTTTTGAACATGATTGTATCGTGATGATGAACTGCAATTATAGCAGGACCTAATATAATTTTCTTTCTTATTTACAAAAAAAAAAATTTGATTTAGTTCATATACAAATTATAATTTTTACTTTTGTATAAATATAATAAAAATATTTTTACTTTTGTATAAATATAATAAAAAACATAGACTATCTCACCAAACTTATTTGATTTAGTTTATATGTAAATTATTAATACTATTATTTGTTTTTACTTTTATATAATTATAATAAAAAACATAAAAATATATTCATAATTTTTAATTTTTATAATAGAATTATAATAAAAAATATATTCATTATTCTTTAATTTTATATAATTACAATTAAAAATTAAAAAATATATTATTATAATTATAATGAAAATGTAAAAAATAAATTCATTATAATATGCCTTTATAATTTAACCTACATTTTTGTGAGTTATAATTGTTATATTATTTTTTTATGTTTGAAATTTTTTAAGAGGAGTCTTCTTAAATACTTTCATAAATATCTTAATTTATATACTCTAACACTAATAAATATCTTAATTTATATACTCTAATTATATTTATGGAATTATGAATAATTTATAATATAATAATTTAAACTATAATAAAATAGTGGTAGTTATACATATTTCTAAAGTGTTAGTTATTTATCTAATTATGAGTAAATAACTCTAAGCCATTTAAATATTTTTATAAAGCTATGCCCAAATATTTTATATTTTGTATATTAAAGACTCATAATATTAGCTTATATTTATACATCTTAAAATAAATTTCCATTCTAAAAATTATCCCAATTCAAGATTAAGTAAATAATTAAATAAATTTTATAATAATAAAAATATAATTGAATTTTTTTTTTCAATAACATTAAACTAACATAAAATTAATAGCAAGGCCATATTTCAAAATAGCATAACTAGGCAACAATCTCAATATTTGTCTAGTTATCAAAATGGTTCTATTATATTAAAGACTCATAGTTATCAACAGTCTGTGCCCAAATATTTTATATTTGTTTTATTAAAGACTCATAAAATTAGCTTATATTTATACACTTTAAAATAAATTTTCATCCTTAAAATTATCCCAATCCAAGACTAAGTAAATAATTAAAACAATTTTATAATAAGAATTTAGTGATTCTTACAGCAGATAAAGGCAAGGCCACAATTCTTATGAACCTTAGTGATTAGAATAGGAAAATGAATGAACACCTATCCCAGAGTGGCAGCTATAGGAAACTTAATTGCAACCCTGTTAAGAAGATCATAAGACAAGTAAAGAATGCCATCAACAACTCCAACCTAGATGAAAGAACTAAGAAGCGTTTAACCCCCAATAATGAGATCACCCCAAGGATCTATGGTCTACCTAAAATTCACAAATAAGATATTCCTCTCAGACCGATAGTGAATACCATAGGTTCACCAACCTATGAGCTAGCTAAACATGTAACCAAGATCCTCAGCCCCTTGGTAGGCCACACTGACTCTTTCATTAAAGACTCCAATGAATTCATTAAAATCATCAAAAATGAAAAAGTAATACCTCAAGACACCCTCATTAGCTTTGATGTAGTCTCCCTTTTCACTAAAATCCCTCTAGATGAAGCTATCCAAATTGTCAAAAAAATCACTGATCCTGAAACAACTAACCTAGTAGAAGTCTGCCTATGCTCCACCTTCTTTATTTATCAAGGAAAATTCTATGAGAAAACCAGTGGCGTAGCAATGGGCTGAAAAGAGATCCCTGGAATCCTTTCCCCTAAAACCATTAAGTTGGAAAAGATTTGTGGATGACACCATTGTTCTCTGGCCCCACGAGAAAGAGGAATTACATCGCTTTTTTCAATGCCTTAACAACATTTCCAAAGAAATAAAATTCACAATGGAACTCGAAGAGAATGATAGCATCCCATTTCTAGATGTCTTGTCAAAAGGAAAAATAATGGGAATCTAGGATGTGCAGTTTATAGAAAAAATACCCAAACTGAGAACTATCTCCATGCTAACTCCCATCACCACCCCAACCAGAAATTAGGTGTTCTAAAAACCTTAGCCACTAGAGCCATACGAATCTCAGATGAAGCACACATGGATAAAGAAACATATCACCTTAACAAGACCTTTAAAGACATAGGTTATAAACAAAAAGACATTAGGAATGCAATAAACAAATCCCTAGATAAAATCCGAGATAATCCCAGCATCCCAAAAGACCAAAACCCTAACAGAGACGCCTGCCTCCATTACATCCAAGGAGTGACCGATAAGATTGCAAGAATCCTTAGTAAAAAAGAGATTAATACCTCCTTCAAACCACTTGAAACCATCAAACATAATATGAGATCCATCAAAGACAAACTCAACCCTCACAAAAGAAAAGGTATCTACAAAATAGAGTGCTCATGCGGAAAATGCTACATCGGTGAAACTGGTCGCTCCTTCCAGATCAGGATAAAAGAACATGGAGTTGACATTAAGAATGAACGCATCTGCACCTCTGCCCTAGCTGAACACTCCCTTAAAACAAGACACCACATCTACCTAGAAGACACCAAAATCCTTGCCAAAGAAAACCACCTCTTTAAACGACGTATTAGAGAAGCCATTGAAATCCGGAAACATCCTAGTAACCTAAACAGAGATAGTGGGTTAGAACTAAGAGAAAATTGGTTCCCTTTGATTCATAATAAACAATAACAATCCCAATATTAAGATCAATTAATTAAATCTCATAATTTTAAATAATTTAAACTAACCTCATTCAAGATATCTTAATAGAAACCTTTTATTAACTTAACCTAGAACCTAAAAATACAATTGATTATAATTAAGTTTAATACCTGAAACTAATAAATATTTAGGAAACTTTAAAACCTTAATAACAAAACCCTAAATAACTTAATTATTTTCATAATACTTAACAAATAAACCCTAAAAATAAGATTAATGAACATTCAATTCAAAATAAACACTAAACAAATAACAAAATTAACATAAATTCTCAAAAAAAATAAATGTTGTTAAATAATACCTAGATTCTAGTTAATCAAACAAATAAGATTAACAAACCTATTAATAAATAAACCCTATTCCTTAAATTACATAATTCCAATTAATTAAAAATAAGATTAATAAACATTGAACTAATAATAAATTAAAATAAACCTTAAAACCAATAAAACAAAATGAAAACCCTAAAAAATGTAATCATGAATAACAAAGAACTTTACCAGTAAAACCTAGCTGACACCTAGATTTCCCTCCACATCTAGTATTTAATACCAACACTTCTCATCATTTGAACCCAGGCTCATTGTCCTGAACATGGATCATGATCTAGATCTAAAATGTCGACAGTCTATTGACAAAACTGTTGCCATTCCGATAAATCATGAAAACTCAAACCACAGAAATATTTTTGATCAATTTTGTAATAATAAAAATATAATTGAAAATTTGTTTTCAATAAAATTAAACTAACATAAAATCAATAGCAGGGTCATATTTCAGAAAAGCATAACTAGGCATCAATCTCAATATTTGTCTAGTTATCAGAATGGTTCTATAAACTGAGAGATGAGGATTTGCAGACTTAACTTGTTAGATTGATACTGTCATCAAATCCAAAATGGAATCATATCAGAGGCTAACATTCTATGTGGCCTTCTTGTTAAACTATAACTATAAACAATGCTAGTTTTTCTTCTGTTGATCCAACTGCAATTTATGCAATTTATGGTGTAAAGTAGAAATGATAGATGGCTGATCAAACATAAGTATATGGTTGTAGGTGAGATTACTAACAATGAATTTTTATTTTATTAGATTACAGTAAGTAAAGGAGAGGATATTTGGGCGTTGATTATTAAATTAACAATAATCTACAGTTATTCCTTCTCGATTAGACGTCTAGTAAATGATAGAAGTATTGAATTGATTGGTACTATACTCAATCATCAAAATAAATATTAGATATGACATTGGACACTCGAGTGAACAAGACACTTAATCTGCACATATTCTCTAAAATAAATCTAGTAAACACAATCCCAAAGAAGCATAGACTCTCGAAGATGACACCTTCTTCATTGTATTGCTCCTGGCTATGACCCACAACATCTCTATATAAGTAAGCTCCCTTTCTCTGTTTTTCACATCCATTCCTAGTTCTGCATTATCAGTAAGAGTTGAGCTCTGTTGCAGTTTCTATTGCTTTCTCTGGTTAGATTTAGGACCACTCTTGTCCCTTCTTTAATGTATGAGATCGTTCTGTAGACTCTACTGACCATGTGATGTGCATCCAAGAAATGATGTTTTTATTGATTGTTTCCTTGGGGCTCCTTTCAATGCTCCAAGTTGCACACGGTTTCAGATGGATCAATGCTAATGCTACATTTTCTGGTGGTAATGGAGAGACTAGTATAATGGATAAGTGTGGCTCTACTCCAAAATAATGGGTCCCAAGAACGTCTTTTGTTTGTTTTCCCAGTTCCGATGTGATTTTGATTCGTTGGTTTCTTTGTTTTAGGTGATGCTTGCAGTTACGACAATCTACACAGCCAGATCTATGGTACCAAGACCGCAGCTCTAAGCACTACATTGTTCCTTTTACTTATAATTCATATTGTTCAATCATTTTTACTAATTCACAAAATTTGATTTAATTCATATATATAAATTATAATTTTTACTTTTGTATAAATAAAATGAAAAAACATAAACTAACTCACCAAACTTATTTAATTTAATTTATATGTAAATTATAATTTTTTATTTTTTTACTTTTATATAATTATAATAAAAAACATAAGAATATATTCATTATTTTTAACTTTAAATAATTATAATAAAAAATATTAAAAATATATTCATTATTCTTTAATTTAATATATTTATAATAAAAATGTAAAAAACATATTCATTATAATTATAATGAAAATGTAAAAATATATTCATTATAATATGCATTTATAACTTAACCTACATTTGTGTGTGAGTTATAATTGTTATAGTATTTTTTTTTATGATTGATTTCTTTTTAAGAAGAGTCTTCTTAAATACTTTCATAAATATCTTAATTTATATACTCTAACACTAATAAATATTTTAATTTATATATTCTAACAATAATAATAATAGTTATGAAAGTATGAATAATTTATTATATAATAATTTAAATTTATATAATCTAATTATATTTATGGAATCATGAATAATTTATAATATAATAATTTAAACTATAATAATATAGTGGTAGTTATACAAATTTCTAAACACTAATAAATATTTTAATTTATATATTCTAACAATAATAATAATAGTTATGAAAGTATGAATAATTTATTATATAATAATTTAAATTTATATACTCTAATTATATTTATGGAATCATGAATAATTTATAATATAATAATTTAAACTATAATAATATAGTGGTAGTTATACAAATTTCTAAAGTGTTAGTTGTTTGTGAGTAAATAACTCTAAGCCATTTCAATATTTTTATAAATATATGCCCAAATATTTTATATTTTGTATATTAAAGACTCATAAAATTAGCTTATATTTATACATTTTAAAATAATTTTTCATCCTTAAAATTATTTCAATCCAAGACTAAGTAAATAATTAAAGAAATTTTATAATTATAAAAATATAATTGAAAATTTGTTTTCAATAACATTAAACTAACATAAAATCAATAGCAGGGCCATATTTCAGAATAACATAACTAGACAACAATCTCAATATTTGTCTAGTTATCAAAATGGTTCTATAAACTGAGAGATGAGGATTTGCAGACTTAACTTGCTAGATTGATATTGTCATCAAATCCAAAATGGAATCATATCAGAGGCTAACATTCTAGGTGGACTTTTGGTTAAACTGTAACTCTCAAAAGTGTTACTTTTATTATGTTGATCCAACTACAATTTATGCAATTTATGGTGTAAAGTAGAAATGACAGATGGCTGATAAAAAAAAAGTATATGGTTGTAGGTGATATTACTAACAATGAATTTTGATTTTATTAGATTACAGTAAGTGATGCAGGAGCATCCACAAACCATCAAACGAGCCAGCGCGCGGAGAAAGAGGAGACAGCTGGACAAGCCAGAAAAAATCCAATTTTAAATTCTACCTTGATATTGTTGCGCCGCCATTTAAATGAAGGCATTCAAAGTCGAGCGCATTTGTAATATATTTTAGATAAGAAGGCATTTAATAGTATTAATGTTGTTAGATAGGAATTAACTGTAGATTAGACAGTCTTGCTTCGAGAGGGAAAACGGAATAATAGACACCCTCATTTGTACATTGTATTCATTACCTCATTCAGAGAAGAAAAAGGAGCAAGAGAGAGCAAGTAGAGAATTTGTGAAGAACCTCCATGTATAGGATATTGAATTAATAGGAAGAACTTTGATTCAATTCCATGGATGTGTTTGATCTCTGTGTGTTGTTGCTACTATGTCTTTGCATGTTTGCTTCTTTTTATGCTTATCTTTTATATGCTGCATATGTGATTGCATATCAGGTTCGAAACCTGAGAGAATGAGTGAATGAGTTTTAATTGTTTCTCAGTTCGAGCCAGGATATTCCTGCATAGAGTGCAGTTGAATTCCTCCGCATAGAGTGCGTTGAGGAGGCTCGACAGTTGAACCTTTATTCTCTTCGACAAGAGTTGTGTTTGGTTGTTCGGGTCGTGCAGGGGAAGTGCAGGCCAGACGTGAAGCTTCAGTAGCAAGTTAGAGAAAAGGTAATGTTGGATCATGTTGCCATTGATGCCAATGGTTTGTCATTGATGCCAATGGTTTGATTACTTGGGAGATTGTTGGATCATAT
>JASDQU010100570.1:190938-212117 GCA_032191745.1 Picea mariana
GGGACAGAGGCGGAGGTTTGGGGAAGAGAGGGAGTGTGTGGTGGTGGAGGAAGTGGAAGAACAATGCACGCAGAGTGGGAAGGGGAAGATGATGGAGGAGGAAGTCACACGGGGGGAAGGGAGGAGAGGTGGTTGGTGACTGGGAGGGGGAGGAGAAACTCAGGCTGTGGAGGCAGGGCCGAGAGGGAGGTGGGAAAGAGAGGGCCGAGAGGTGCATTGATGGAGGAGGAGTGCGCGAAGAGGTGGAGGGAACAGAGGTGGTGGTGGTGGCATCCAGGTGGTGGACGGGTGGCCAGCCACTCCCAAATATTAAAATTTTAAAACTTTGGGCAAAGTGGGTTTTTTGCCAACAATCTGGATGGGAGGTTTTGGGTTCAAACCTGCTGCCTTCCATTTGGATTTCTGGGCAAATCTTGAGTTTTCTGGGAAAAGGAGAAGGGGTAGGACTGGGGTTCAAAGCCCAAGGCTTCGCAGTGACATGCCCAGGCCTGCAATTTTCAGCAAATGACTTCATAATTAAAAAATCTAAAGGAGCCATGGAGGCTTGGGCCTGGTGCCCAAGAGGGGTTCGAATTCCCTCTCCTTTGCATCTTTCAGCACACACATAAACCTGAACTTAGCAACCAACAAGAAACTCTGAACCAACAACCAATGCCACAATTGAAATAGCCAAATAAACACCAATTTGAGGAGGAAAAAAGAATGCAATTTCTCCATGCAGGATCTCAACACAACCAACAAAATCTTCCCTGGTTCTTTTTGGAAATGAGATTAATGTGTTACATGGCTAATTGTTTGGAGATTGCAGCATGGAAGCTGGATGCACACTGCTGAGTTGTAGCTGCTGTCAAAAAAGCCCCCTCTGCTACCATGAATTGTTGTTGCAGAGCTCTCCCCCTTTGGCCAAACTGTCAAAATGGCTTGGGAGAGGGGAGAAGGGTGGGTTTCAATTTTTTCAATTTAAAAAAAAAAAAAAACCAATTTCCTCAAAATTTGCATGAGGCTACATGCCCCCTCCCACATTTTCCAATTTTCTAAATATATTTAAAAAAAATATTTAATTAATTTTTTAATATTTTTTGGAAAAAGTGCAAGTCAAAGTTTGACTTTGACCCTACTGCAGCTGACTTAGCCCAAAAATGTTTCCTAGTGAGATGAAGTTGGAATTGGATGCAAGTCATATCATTAGAAAGGTCTCGATGAGTCCATCAGGAATATGTCATCACCAACTTGAGATAATTCCACCTCAGTCATCAAATTTGGCCCAGAACAATGGCTACTTAAAACCCTTGACTTGCTGGTGGGCCCACATGACACCCAATCTTGCAAAAGGTGCCAAATCGCCATATGATATCCAATCGAGGCAAATGAGGTACCATCGAAAAGATATCGACGAGTAATTCGGCAAGATGATAATATATTTTTTTGTTGGGGTAATTGATGAATCTGTTAAATATTATGAAACCCTGCCATGCGAGCTGGTGGCCCCCTTTTTGCCTAAAATTATTGACCAACTTGTGACAGCTCTAACTAGGCCATCCGAGGTCAGAATGAGGCAAATGAGATGTCACTGGAAAGGTGTATGAGTCTATTATAGCGTGGCATTTCTAAATATCTGATTTATAACTCTTTACCTACCAATTTTAAATCATGAAGCACTGCAACCAATTTTATGTCCATAAGTGGTCATGAGCTTGCGGAAGCTCGTTCTTACCAACCGGGGGTCGAAACCAATCATGGGATATACCATTGGAAAGGTATCACACTGCCCTAGACCATGTATGGGTTTGATTTTCCTTTTGAGACCATAATCTGAATAGAATCAGACCAGGAAGTCACAGCTATTGGTTTTGGTCGTTTGGGTGACGTTGACTTTGCATCCCTCGTATGGGGTCATACTGACTCGGAATTAAGCCCATCATAGCCTACTGAAAAGCTTGTCCTGATTCCTACCACCTGGAATTGTTGTATTCCCTGAATAAAATAGCCTTGACATGAGGAATAAATGTCATGGGAAGGCTCACAACTCCCTAAACGCAACCAACTGATACTCTTTCAAGGGCAGAGGCCATAGTAACTATGACCCCCACCACTGTCTTCGATTGGAACCATAGCACCAAGTTGTGTTTATGGAGAAGTAACTGTGTAAAACACTATGTTGAGCCCAGAGTAGATTTTTGGGTCAACTGCCACACACATTTGAATGAATGAGTTCTAAGACTCCTTCTTCTTTGATGTCTCTCTTCGAAAAAGGGTTCTTGATGTTCTTCCCTTATGCACATTCATTGCATATGCCTTCATGCTCAACTTTGAGTTCTGGTAGACCTGTGACAGCTTTGCATACATAAGGTAGCACCTTGTAGTTGATGTGAGCTAGTCTTCTATGCCAAAGTTCACATGGATTCTCAATGGCGTGGGGCATGGCATCTTTTGAGTGACCCTTTAGCTTATACATGTCATTTTCTTCTTTTCCAATGATGATTGCTTCATTTATGGTTTCTCCTTTAGCACGTTTCCTTCTGCAACCTTCACTATAGATTCCTTGGGGTTATTACCTATGACCTGGAACAAGGTCAACACAACAACAACCAAGAGTAATATCCTTTTGATAATATAAAGAATAGCACGAACAATCATCACAGTAGCTCCTTTAGAGATATCACTTGCAACTTGTCTGAAGCAAGGATTAAAGGTAAGGAATACAATACGAAATGAGTTCAACACTCTCATAGTATTGTGATCAAACATTTCTCCATCACAACCTGGAACCTAGAGTCTTGTCCTTGAGTGTGCTACTACTTTCCTTCCAAGATGAAAAGTGTTTTTTTCAACATGTCTTTTGTACTAGGACAATATGCTCTCTTGAAAAAAGGTTAGGTTAGAGAATAAACTCTATGATCTCTACTTTAATCCATCTAATATTTTGATCATAGCTTCAACATGCAACATTGATCAAAATAATGTCATAACAAATAGATGCATATCAAAATAATCACACCTAGGTTGCATCATTCCTCTGAATGTGTTGGATCTTGAGATCATTCTGGATCTATGGCAAGAGATCCCTTCTCCTGCAAATACTCTTTAAAGTTTAACCATTTAAACATATATGAGTACATACCTCTGATAACATTTGCAGGTAGTGGCTCCATCTGGTAGCAGCGATAATCATTACCAACTCTTAAGAACTTCAAGGGTGACTGCAACTGGTACTATGGCTACAACTGCAGCTGGTACTATGGCTGCAATTGCAACTGATACTGCAACTGCAACTGGTTCTGAGACTGCAACTGCAACTGCAACTTAGGGTTTTATGAGGAAACCCTAATTTTTCAAACTTCAAATTTTGAAATTCTGATCCAGGGAATAGATGCGTTGAGCTAAGGTGAGTAAGCTGGTGCAGTCAGAATTTCAAAAATCCAACTTTTACCCCCCAAACTTGATCTGCGGATTTCTAGACTGGTGCTTCTGGTTTTTTGGTACTTCTGGTACTCTGGTACTTTTGGTACTTCTGATACTTTGGTTTTCTGTTTTTTTGGTATTTTGTGAAAACTAGGGTTTCACTTTCTGGGAGATCTAACCATTGAAAAGGTGTGCTGAAGGTGACAAAATGATCCTTGGGGGAGGGCACAATTTTCTAGATGGTTTTAGGGATGAAATACCTCACCAACAAAAATCCCTAATTTTCATGTACGTCTATAGTGACGTTTTTCACTTTTGTCTTATGAAAGATGCTCTCTTCAGCTTGGCTCTGAAACCATGTTAATGTTTAAGCCATTATTATAGTTCTTTTCATTTCAATAGATAACAACAACATAAGATAATATCAATGAGAAATATACAATCACAAGAGACACAACATTTATCCTGGGAAACCCTCTAGGGGAAGAAAACCCAACAAAAATTTCTTATTATAGATAGACAATACAATGCCAAGAGATAACTCAAACAAAACATAAATTTCTCTCCTAAAGATGCTCCTCTCTCTCTCTCTCTCTCTTCTCCAACTGCATCTCTGAAACTTGTCGCTCAAATGAACAAGTGAGTGTGTGTCTAAGTGAGGCGCTAGCCTCCTTATTTATACAAGATTGGCATGTGTGGGAGTGTCCTTCCACTGGCAGGGCCGACTTCCTCTCCTGGGTGGTTATAACCACCTTTATTATATTCCGGGGCCTCTTTGATATATTCTAGGGTCGAGTTCTTTTTCCTATTACAATTATATTATGACCAATCCGCAAAAGGGGATATGGTCCTTTTACAATATCCGACATGATCAATCCACAATGGGAATTGATCCAATGAATAATATATCAAATAAGAATAAGAATAAAATTTGCAGTTACACTATTTCAACATCATGCACATGATGGGTAGATATTCCTGTGTGAGAAAACCTTGGCAAGGAAAGATGGATCACCCGAGGGATTGCATAGCAGAGAAGGGGATGCCTGAGCCTAGGCTTGGAAGGTGAGTGACCGCAAGGAAGATGAAACCTTGATAGTTCTTGTGAACTATTGATGGGGATCATGCACCCAATGGGTATGTCAAGGAAAAACAATGAGCCTGGATAACAAACAACCATGTGGATACAAATCCACAAACTACGCAGATAATTATTGTTCTAAGATTAGAAAAAAAATTCCTAGAAATTTTTATATAATGTTATCACATGAGACTATGATTAATATGCTTGTTGTCCAAGAATTATTGAAAGCAAGTGATAGATATTAAGGGTCTAAAACAAGACATGACCGATAAAGAAAGATCAGGATTTCTGAAACGGCTGAATGGGAAAGGCTTGAGAGGTGTTTTGAGGAAAAACACCGAGGACAATGTTCCTTTAAGGGGGATGGTATTGTAACATCCATGTTTCCCCTAGCTTGTAAATAATCATAAAATAATATTACCATGCTAAGGCATGTGGACAGTGTAAATGTATTATTGTTTGAGTTTCCAATAACTGACTATGGGGGTGAAGCCTTGAAAGTACTGGCCATGATCTCACTTGAGGAAAGAATGTGAAAACTATAAGAGAGGGCTCATTATATCAAATCACCCCAAATTTCCCTTGATGGGGGTAATAAATCTCCTTCAAATCCCAAGGAGAGAAACCATTTAATGAAGAAAGGACCAGTGGTTGAATTATCAACCACTCCCATGAATGGAAGCATGGTCTGATTGCAGAATGTCAGCTCGAAGTACCACTGGGTATGACAGACCAAGATGACCTGAGTTCCCTTCTGAGAGAAGGAGCAGGATGGGTCGAGAACCATCCTAGGGAAAAGATATAAGAAAATTGGTAAGGATAATGTGGGGGCTCTCCAACAGAGGAGGAACATAAGGCCATGAGCTTGATGTCAAGTGAGCATCTGATAAACCTCGCCCAGGGCCATAACAAAGACAAAAATCTCTAAAAGTTTGCAGAGAACAGAACTCGAGCAGAATATGAAACAGAGAAAGAATCCTTTAGAAATGAGAGAGTTCCCTGGTGATATCATGGCTTGACATGGGGGTGGCCAAAGTGCTAGAATGAATGCCTCTGAGCCTATGGTTGGGTGGAAGGCTGAACACCCACAGTCAGTTAGTTGGCTACCACCTATAATAGATAAGTAATTGCATATCTTATGTATTTAAGTGGTACTGTGAATTAAAGTTGGATATCCTATGAATGTTGCAGGGATGGATATGTTTTCTTAATGATTTATACTGTACCCTTTTTTTTTCTGCTTGATTGTGTAATTAGGAAAGTATTAGATTGTATGAATTGGATGTGTTTTTATACTCGTAAATGCTTGCATCTTGAGGTGGCTTAAGCCAGAGCCACAAACTGCGAGTTCGTCGACCATGGGCACAATTTCATGTATGCATGTCAACCCTCCTAGTTGTTCTGAGTCCCTTGAAGGATGGAGTTTTTTAAGCTTAGGAGAGGTAGTGCAGATATGAACAGGCTCTTTATGAGGCAAGCAAAGACCAAGAACCACTTAAGTTCTAGACTTGATGAAGGAGTGCAAGAGTTGTGCAGAAGACCCTTCTAAGTGTTAAGTTCAGGAGAAAGAGCACAACGCTCTTAAATCCTTCATAAATGATGAAGCTCAGGAAGGATAGTGAGATTCAATTATCAAAAGGGAATATCCTTTCGTTTGGAAGATGAATGTAGATGAGATCTTTTGGGAGGATGCAAGGTCTGTCACGACCGCTAGATTGGAAGAAGGAGCGCAGGCATTAACACCTCGACTCCTTCAGTCTTCACAATATCTATGAATGTTGGTAATCATCATGAAGGGGATGGATCCTCCGAAACCCGAAGGCATGACATTGTGATCTAGACCATAGATCCAAGGATCTATCAAAACCCACCTTGATCGTCAAATATGTGAGTTCAGAGTTCACACGACGGGAGAATCGTGCATTGGTGCGACTAAACCTCTCAAAATCAAAGTTGCGATGTGATCTAGATCGTAGATCCAAGGATCTATCGGGACCCACCTTGATTGTTGGATCTGTGAGTGTGAATTTTGCGCGATGGGAGAATCATGCATTGGTGTGATTAAACTTCTGAAACCCGTAGTTGCGATGTGATTTGTACCATTGAATCGAGGAAGGTCATGGACTGTCGATCTGACATGAGCATATTAATGCAAGGAGTACGTGGTAATTTAAAATTCCCTAAGGACCAAGCTCAGAAGAGACTATCACTTTTCAGAAGCGCAGATGAGGTCCAAGAGGCGAACTTGTTTCAATTTTGTAAGCTCAGGAGGGAAGCAGAAGTCGAGACCCATACATTAGGGCTCCTAGGAAGTAAATCGAAGGTCGAGGCCTTTGAAACGTCTGAAATCTTCCAATTCAAGGAAGAAAGTGAAATCTCAGGAGGAGGAGCAACAATGATTGTTGGATCGAGCATTGTGAAAGATCTGGACCGCTGGGATCCATGTCCAAACAATTAGAAGAGTGTGCAAGAGGAGATCAGATATGGGTCGTCAGATCTGAACACGAGGACCAACACTCATTTGATCCTAAGGAAATTGCACAAAGCCTAACCCTTTAAAAGTGCACATGAGAGTGGACTTGCAAATTCCCGAAGTTTTGAAGTCAATCAAAACCATCCAACGTCATGGTTGATACATGGCATAAGATCCACAACTTTGGAGGTTTGTGGACTAGGAGGAGGAAAAACATCCGAAGTAAATCCTGGTCGTTGATCGCCAGGGGGATACAAGCCAGGAGATTGTGTATTTAAGGTAAAATCACTCTATAGAAATGGGTGCATAAGAGTTGAAACTCCCGAAGCCTAGAGAGCCAGAGAGCCAAAGCGCCAAAGTGCCGAAGAGCCGAAGCATCGGAACGCTAAAGGGTTGAAGAGCTGAAGAGTTGAAGGTCTCTAAACTGTTATATCCAGAGAGACACATGGAAATATATCGTAAGCTTCAGGTAAATTTCATTGGAGTTTTAGTTGAGAATTGAGATTCCCAAACCCCGAAGACATGAAGTGAATCTGGACCACTAGATCCATAGGGACACATGGAAACAGATCGTGGACTCCAGAGAAATCTGTTCGAGAGTTTTCAGTTGAGATTTGAGACTCCCAAAGTCTGGAGAGCTAGAGAGCCAAAGTAAATCTCAATCGTTCGATCATCCAAAGTAGATCTCATTTGTTAGATCATCTGAATTAAATCTTAAGCATCGAATCGTCCGAGGTAAATCTAGACCGTCTGATCTAGAAGAGACATGGCATAGATCAATGGATTCCGGGTAAAGTCTCAAAGTAATTCCTAGCCATCAGATCAAGAGGACAAGTGGCATAAATATGTATATTTCGGGTAAAGACCCGAAGCAAGCCTCAACCGTCCGATTCAAGTGGACACGCGACAGGAATCCTCTTACTTCGAGGGGAAGTGAAGTTTTAGATTTAATATCTCAGAAGTCCAGAGACTCGAAGGAAATCTCGACCGTTGATCAAGCAAAGGGTCCACAGGACTGTTGATCTAGTTGGAAGGTCAAACTCTCGAAGCATAGGCAGAGACGCTAATTGAGAAGGTGTCCACAAATTGTCGACTCTAGAATATTGAAATACGGAAGAAAGGAAATTTTGAGACTTGATAATTCTGATGTCCGAAATTCCGAAACAAATCATAACCGATGATTTGCAAGAGGTCAGATCTCATTCGCAACTTTGAAAGGGATAGATCTGATCCATCAGTTCAA
Source organism: Picea mariana (assembly GCA_032191745.1). Lineage (NCBI taxonomy): Eukaryota > Viridiplantae > Streptophyta > Pinopsida > Pinales > Pinaceae > Picea > Picea mariana. The sequence continues at coordinate 199,141 of JASDQU010100570.1, forward strand.
AGGCACTGTCAAGATCATGAGATCGACGGTCCCGTAGCATTATGGGGATCGAATATGTGCGAACTTTAAAAAGTTAAGGGTGGGCCGCAATCCAAACCATGGTTTTGAAGAAAGGACATGTGGAGGCTCAAGGAGAATTGTGGGTCGAAAGGTAGTTTGGTTTCAAACCACCTTTAGTCGCACCCGCAATTGTGTGTTTGTGTGAGGTTATCACCCAAGGTCACCTCAAGGAGGGCCTTATCAGAAAAGGGGCTAGCACCCAAACTCAGAGATTTTCCAAGTGCGAAGGGAAGGTCACGGGTACCATTATACCTGCACTCAAAAGTCGAAAGGGTTTGCGTTTAATTACAAAGTGATACCATCAGGGTCTCAGAGAGTTGTCGGCTTCAGAATTGAAGATCCTTGACTGGGAGGTCATACTGGTTCCCCGACTTCCCAAATTAGAAACCATGGATAGAGAATCTGTCCTTTAAGAAAAGTGAAAATTTTTATGCCCTGTCGTGGGTATGTTACAGACACAACCAAAAACTTTTAAGTGCGCCACATTATACTTTAATCCTGTCCAGGCTTCTTGAGGAACTTTGTTCTTCACACTCTTTGTCAGAAATATGTTCAATATGTATACTGGAGTTGCTATTGCCTCATCCCAATACTCATTTGACAAATGTCTGGATTCCAACATACTGTTTTCCATTTCCATGATGGTTATGTTCTTTCTCTCTGCGACACCATTCTGTTGCGGTGTATATCGCGCGATAAATTTCTTGTAGATGCCATGAACTATACAAAATTTATGAAATTATCTTGAGATATATTCTCCTCCTATGTCAGTTCTTAGACACTTGATGTAATATCCACTCTACTTTTCCACAAGGGATTTAACCTAGTGAAAACAACCCAATGTGTCATATTTATGCTTTAGGAAATAAATCCATGTCTTTATTGAGAAATCATCAATAAACGTCAAAAAATAAGTACTGTCTCCTATAGACAGAGTTTACATTGGTCCACAAATGTATGAATGTATAATTTCCAGTGGGTTTTTTTCTCTGTAAGACTTGCCAACTAGAAATGATTCTCTGTGTTGCTTGCCAAATATGAAACCTTAAAATATCCTTTCTAGTTTTTCAATCAATGGTAAACCTTTCACCATATCCCTTGTATGTAGAAGTTTTAGACCTCCAAAATTCAAATGTCCAAATATGAAATGCCATAACCAAGAATCATCATGTACTTTAGATTGGAATGATGCCTTCAATTTTTCACCATTTTCTCCTTTCTTGGTACTGCGCGCACTATTTTCTTCATTGGAACTGCGTGCACTTTCTGTTGTAAATGCAGTTTCTATCTTAGCATCTTTTTCTTTACCAACAACTAGCGTTGTATTCTTCTTCTTGGTTGGCTTGAATGTCAATGGTAACATTCTGTTACTTGTCATCTGGATTCTTGCAATAAGTTGTTTGCTTGGGAATTTATCCATAATCACATAGTGATTATCTTCCATGTAGATTATGTATACTTTCTGTAACAATTGTCCCGTGCTTACCAGATTATGCTTCATACCAGAAACATAATATACATCAGGGATACCTTTTTGTTCTCCTTTCTTAGTTAAAATGTTTATACTACCTTTTCCTAAGATAGTGACTTGGATATCTATTCCAAGTGTAACCTTGGTTTGGACTCACTCATCCAAACAAGAAAACAATTATATGTTTCATGTCATGTGGTTACTGTAGGCTGAATCTAAATACCATATGTCACATGGGCTTGCTTGAGAAACATTGCATTCAACTAGGGATACTATAATCATTACTTCAACGTGCTCCATAAACATAGGATTGGTTTGGTTATTTGCATCGTTTGACTGAACCTCACCCTTCTTGTTTTGATTATACTGTTTCTTTCTGCACTCATATGCATAATGTCCATACTTTTTACAGTAATGGCACTGAATGTTTGATTTATGAGTTCTCTGACCACTTGGCTGATTGGTACTTGGTTTTTGACCTCTTCCACCAGTATTTCCAGGATTGTTGTTGCATCCACCTATGACATAAATTCTTCCTTTGCTTCTATAGTTAGCTCTCCCCCTTCATCTTCCACAACTTATAGATGACTGTGCGGAAAATGCATTCTCTAATGACATACTAGATCCATTCAATCTATGTTCATCATTAATGAGGGAAGCTTGCAGTTCATCTAGACTAAACTAACTCAAGTATTTTCTCTCTTCTAGAGTCACAACTAAGGTATCAAATTTAGGAGGAAGACTCCTAAGTACCTTCTCGACAAATTTTTTGTCTTCTATGGTTTCTCCATGAGACTTAATTTGATTTATCATGCCAATGACATGGGTATGAAAGGAGTCTACTGAATCTGAATCTTTCATTGACAGAGTTTCAATATCTCTTCTAAGAATTTGTATCTTTGAATTCTTTACTTTTTCCATACCTTGATAAGAGGTTTGCAATATGTCACATGCTTCCTTGGATTTCTTTGTTGATGCAAGCCTTGGGAGTATGCTCTCATGCGTGGCTTGATGTATGTAAAACATCGTCTTTCAATCCTTCTTTCTTTGATCTTTCAAGACATCCTTCTCAACTTTTGTGAGGGCATTGTATGTTGCATGATCTACTGGTTCTACATAGCCATTCTCGACTATCTCCCATACATATTGCCCTCAGAACAAGGCCTTAATGATCAAGGACCACATCTCATAATTCTTTCCTGTAAAAGTGGGAGGTTGCAGATTTGAGGTAGAATTCATATTTCACTTTTCAACAGAGTTGTTGCTCTAATAAACTTGTTCTGATAGAACCTTCTCTTGATCAACTTGCTTTTGATCAACCTACTCTAAAACCAGATCTCAGACTGCAGTTTCAAATATTACATGCCATAAAGGCTTCGCGACAGAGTTTTCAAGACTAAACGCGCAGTGCACAGGCTGCATGATTTGTTGTGTGCTATGAAAACACACTTAATGAAATGATTTATGGATGCAAAATAACACAATGCTATGCTTAGCCCATAAAATCAAAAATATGACAGAAGCTCAAAATACACCTGAATTGTCAACACACAAACTACTTAATATATATATTAACTTCGACGCAACGTGCGAATACAAAATAAAATAACTGAGATGAGCTTCGGCTCCAATGACTTCTGTTAACTTCACAGACACAAAGCTTGTGCTCTCAGACTTCTTTGACTCCTGAGTTGGTGTTGTTTCTCCTTCTCGACTTTGTTCTCTCTACCTCTCTCCACATTTTTTTTACTAACTAAAGACTCAAACTTATATGGAGTCCAACTCTATAGAAGTAATGACTCAACATTAAAAACAACCATTAATACGACTAACTCTTCAACTACTTATCTGAACTCTAGAAGATAAAGATCGGCTCCATTTATAACTCCCCTACTTGAGTTTGAGTAAACGTGCAACTTTACATTTGCAGACTTCGACCGACAAAACCAAACCAAATTCACTCACTCACAAATCGACAAATCTACGGAGACATGAAACCGACTTGTAATTACTATTTCCAACAAAAACACCACCTTTTGTTTACTTCATGCCAAAGAAAAAGAACATTGGATGGATATGGTGCACCCCATCGGGGCATTTATGAGAGGAATAATCAATTTACAGTCATCGTCTTTATTGTATATTTTAATGATAGCAATTATCACACATATCTAATGGGCTTGAATGAGACTATGAGTTAATCATAAAAAAACGGATTTAAATTTATTTTGGTGATCGGACGAAGATAAAGGAAACCTTGAGAGCTGATCTGTTGTAGTGGTATCAAAACACCCTCTCACAGGGTGCAGATACTTTTTATGCTCATCAACTGCGGAAACATATCGAAGTTTCCGGAAACAAAGAACGTCCACTTTTTTCATCCTGCGAAACCCTAATATTTTCCAAACAAAAATAAATGGTTTCAACCTGCAACAAAAGGCGCGTGCGAGAGGGATCATGGGCTCGCTCAGAGAGAAGGCATCCATCATTTGTTGAGAGACGGAAGCCCACACACAACCCTAGCTTCGCCAAATCTAGAGCTCAGGAAAACTATGAGAAGGAGGTCAAGAGCTTCGCAAGCAATATTTCTACGAGATGGAGGCAAAGAAATTAGAAGATCAGGTAAAACGCAGGTCGAACTAGAACGAATGGAGGTCGCCGGAGAAGAACGTAAGGCTGTCAAGAGAGAACCGTCTCAGTTGCTTGCAATTCAACGCCAACAACAGTCAGAGGAATTCAGAGAAATGTTGGTAGTCATTCATGCATTGTGCTTTGACAATACCCGTTCGAGGATTTCGTTTTGGGTTTTAAAAATCTGTGCTTGCTTGAATACCCGGTTGAATAATTTGGGTCAATACTAAACATCCAGTCCCTGCAAGGATTGGAAACTTCAAGGAATATTATAGTCCCTATTTTGATAGTTGACCAATCTTTTTACCCTTTTCCGATTTGTCCTCACTGGAATCCAGCGAGAAATTTGAGGGTTGAAATTTGTTGTTAAGAAACTGCAGAGTCTGGTTGCACAATTGGATTCAGCAACCTAAAGAAACCCTTATTACACCTGGATTGGGCAATGTATTCCTCCAATAACACAGTGATTCAGTAAACACTAAATATTTCCAAGATTTATGTATAAATTGTTGGTTTTTACTTTTGTTGTTTTGGCTCAACTATTTACAACCACACAAATATGCATTATTAGTATTGATTATTTTCACAACTATTTACAACCACACAAATATGCATTATTAGTATTGATTATTTTCACAATTATTTATCTCTTTACCCTAAGGAATAGATAACACAACTATTTAAAAATCCAGGATTCAGCTAGACTTAGTTGCCAACAACCCTAGTTCAAGGATTTTCTGATCGCGATCCAAATCATGTAGAGGCAATAAATTCACCAACCAAATTCAAAGAAATATCATATCAACAACTAAGGCCAAACCAACAAAACCAGACATACTTCACAACCCTGTACCAAGAACAGAATTCTACAGTTTCAGAACATATCCAACCAGTTCTCAACTACAACTAGGATTGAAAGTACAAAAACACTTAAAAGCTACACCATATTCCATATTCTAATAGGTATAGTGTCCCAAACACAAGAAAACAAATGTACCATAGAATGTTTGATAGATAGATCCCAAACTATTCATATTCCCTTGTCGCACAATGGATCAACTTCAAAACCATATTTACATGTTGAGATCTATGGTCATGGACTCCATCTTGGAAGGTCCAATAGGCCTTAGGGTCAGAATTAGCTGTGATACCATATGTGATGGCCTAGATTAAATCACCCATGTCTAATAACCATATCTACTACTAAATTACCAACATTTAATCCACATAAGCATTAATTCTTCAATAAAGAACTAAGAGGTGAGAGTTGAGTAACACCTCGTGACTTTATAAACTTTAGTCATACATTGATTCTTGACCTCGCAAGCGTGTCAAACTGCAAGTAGCAAGTTACCCCTGAACCCCCATTCTATTACTCAACAATCTTAAGTCTTCTCTCTTTAGACCAACCAAAGAGAGATGTATTTTCTCCTTCATTCCCCTCCTTAAATAGAATCCAAGAACTTGATCCTTATGATCGGTTTGAATTCTTTATTATATTTTCAGAGTTTCTTCATAATTGTAGTTACTTATTTTACTGTTTCCTTTAATTACTTAATTATCCATAATAATTACTTATTAATATGACCTCTTTTGGATAATTATTATATATTTCTCTATTATTATTTATTCATATAAGTACTAGGAGAATTATTATATTCATTTTATTTTATTTATTTATATATTATATAATAATATGGGGCATGACAATATGGAGAGAAATGGGGGTTGAACAGAAGAGTGTCTGAGAGGAGTCCAAGGGGGAAATTAATTATGGGTATTAATTCAACCCATTTTCCTCAATTTTATTATCATTGGGGATAACTTCTAATTTTTCATTTGAGTGTATGAATGTATCATTAAACTCATATAAGAGGGTGGGTGTGAGAGTCACATCCCATAGTTATTGGAGAGCTTGGGGGGATGAAGTACAATCAACATTAGGTAGAGTGAGCAGCCAATTGTCTTTGGAAAATAGAGGAAATTTGTATGGCCATGTAGTTTTTAGACATTCAATTTTACATGAACAACAAGTAGAAAGAAGAAAAAAATAGCATTGGAGCTAGAGAAAGAAAGCTTAGAGCACGTTGAAGTGATTTGGAGTGTTTTGGAGCTGAAGGTTGAAGAGGCAAGTTGTTAGGCCTGAAGAGGAGTGAACTCTTGTGTGAGTTGCACTGTAACATAATTATTTTTTGTTGTTGGTGCAAAATCGAGACCATGGTTCTCGACAGTTACCAACAAAAAGATTTCATTGTAGTCTAGGAACACTAGCATTTTCAACCTTCCGCAAGGGAATGAGGTCTCACCCAAAGCATAGCTTAGACTTGTATGATTAAGGGAGTTATGAAATAATACATCAAATATATTTCTACAATACTCATATCCATAGGTTAACCATTGAAATCGGGTTGTAACAACATTCAAATAATACCAAGAAATAAATAAGCAAATACATAACAAAACTACAGATCCATTCATAACAGATAACCATACAACAAATTTTAAGGCCCCAAATCACTTCACTTTATTAGAAACAATAGTACAAAAGTGATCCAGAATTGGATCCAGGAGTCAGATAGGGCTTAGAAAGGCCTAAAAAAAAATTGCTTGGAATCTCTTCAAAACAAACATCTGTGTGGGTCTCAATGTTACGAACCCAAAGCAACTTGAACGGGCTCAAACAGACGTCGTATGCTCCATATATCACGATTTGTTCGTTTTTCCAAACACGCAAAAAAAGTGATGACTATACAGTTCGTACAATCCGTATAGTGCCACGTGGAAGCTCACTGTACAAGCCATACAACCATATAGCTGATGTGGCAAGGCACAATGGATGTTGACGTGGCAGCCTTTAGAGGTTACACGTGGAAATTGATCGTATAGTGATGTGGACAGGTATAGGTGGACCAATCAGGGAGTGACACGTGTCACCACTGAAAGGGTGACACATGGCACATCCGTACGGTGGATGTGGAAGGGTCATACGACATGTCGAAGGTATAGTGGCAGGGTTGTACGACATGTGGCAAGTACAATGGCAGGTGACTCGGCTGAAAATTGGGCAGACAACTGGACCAATAGAAGATTGACATGTGGCATTGGTTTCGACGAATGGTGAGGTGCCACATGGCCCAGACATGGGTTTCCATGTGGCACCCATTCGTTGGCTAAAGTTTTGTTTGGAAAAAATTGGTTTGGCATCCACCAAATTCGACCGCGCGACCTCCAATCTAGTGTATGATTTGGTAGGGCCGGGCTAGCCAGCCTTCCCTTGCAATGTTTCTTAACCGTATATGTAATCATATATATGTAAGTTTGCATGATGGTTCAAACGGGCGAGGTAAGGGTTGGAGCCTAGTCCCAACACCCGGTCACAACTCTTATGCATATAACCCAGGTTCAAGCATTTACATATGGTGTGGATTTGTTAAAATCTCCAAGCCCTCAGTTTTGGCAGATATACCATGTGCACAGGTGTAAAATTGTTAGCGTGGGAGATGAGGGTTAGCCCTGGTTAGTTGGGCTAGCTCGTCGCGAGGGGCGTAACCACAGGCCAAAAAGACCATAGGTTAAACAATTTATTTGTGTGTGGAGGCTGCAACCTAAGGCCACATGGCCACACACAGGACCAAGAGCCAACAATCTAGGTGCTAAACCACCAGTTAGAGCGTGTGGGCCAAGGACCAAGGCCACATGGCCAAGCCATATGACCCAGAGCCAAACAGTAAGGAGCTAGCACTTGGCTCTAGGCCACATGGGTAGAACGCATGCAACAAAGGCTCAGATTTCGGGGGGCTGCACCTATTTTGAGCCAAAAAGTGGGCTTTATACATTATGATATGATTTTAATTGATTTGCTCAGCAGTTTTGAGGATTTTTGGTCATTTTTGGAGGATCTTGGACCCTTTTTGAGGCCAAATCTTTGGGGGAAGATGGGATAAGGTTACCAACTTCAAGCCTATATAAACTAGAGTCTCTTGAAGCTATAGGGGAGGTTTAGAGAAGTTTTATGCTGCAGAAATCTTGAGCCAAAGCCATTGTCATGTAGGGAAGCTATTGAGGAGCGCACCTTTGTGGGCCATTTCTAGGAGCTTCATTCATCCGATTTGGGTGCCATCAATTTCGATGGGTTATTGAGATCTAGTAGAACACGGCCAGCTCAGTGTTGTAATCCATTGACACTTTCATGATGTACTTGAAAATATTCGAGCGGAAATAAGAAAATCCCACTAAGACAAAGACCCGGATGTAGGCGAGATTGTCGAACTCCGTTATCACATTGGTGTTTATGGTTTGTTGTCTTCATGCTTATGTTCAGATCTGTATAATACTTAATGGTTGTTATTTTTCTTCTATAATTCTTCCTCTTTAATTCAGCTTCCTAAATGGCTAATTAACACATGCTAAATAACTCAACCATTGTCATTTAAAATATCTTTTCGAATCAAGTGGTATTAGAGCTAGTTGACGTTTGGATTTGAGTTTGCATGTTAACCAGGGAAAAGCACATCTCAGTTGGGAAAATGGAATCTACAGGGGGACTTTCTCATGATGAGAAGGATATGAAAAAAACTCTCGTTGCCATGTCTAAGATGGTGAAAGTGTTGTATTAAGACTACTTGGAACGAAAGAGATCATTTCAAGTGAAAACTTCAAATAACAACAAAGGCAAAGAAGGATTGAAGGAATTTCCTTCTACATCTGTTTCAGAAAACATCTTTGAGGTATGTAGTGAAGGTCGTTAATCAATTTCTCCTTGTTCCCATCAAGATGGTTTTGGTGCATTTGAAAAACATACAAGAGGTATAGGTTTGAGATTGCTAACCAAGATGGGATATGAAGGAAAGGGCATTGGAAGTAAGGGCCAAGGTATCATTAATCCCATTGATGTTGTGGAAAGACCTCATCATTTAGGATTGGCATATGGAGAAGAGGATATTGGAGCATTCTCCAAGATGGGCTCCAAAATATTGGAAGCAAGTGATGCTTCATATGACTAGCGTAAGTCATTGCAAGATCGATTCACGAAAGGTGATGACATATCACTCCTTGATTGTGATAGTGAATGAAAATCATCCCCAAAGAAAAGTGATCAGCAGGACAGATATAATGGTCATGGTTTTTCCACGTCTATTTTTTATTATAAAAAACATAATCATGTAATTTGAAACTTGTGGAATATGTATCCATGTACTTTTTGTCATTCACCTAAGCATTGTGTTGCCAAGTGTTGGAAGAGACAATATTTGTATAGGAATTTTATGTCCACCAGGAAGGAGACATGACATAAAGACTCAACTCCACAATGGAATAAAGAGAAGAGAAAACAAGTCTGGATGCCAAAAAATCACTGCACTTATTGGAACAGGGGTGGATATCAAAAGGCTAATTGTTGGAATCTTAATTCAGAGATTTTTCCAAAGAAGGACAAAAGGATTGCGCATGTACTCATGAAGGAAGAAGGATTACCAATGAAGTAAGAGCAACACCATGAAGGAAAGAAACCAACCACTTGGTTTTTCTAGAAGTGGATGTCACATCTTCATTGTATTTTGCTTCCATTAATGTAATCACACATGTTGAAATGATGATCTGTTATAACATCATTTTGAACAACATAGTGTTTTTTTTTTTTTTCTTATGAGTATGTAACCAGTAAGGTTCATTTTGTAACCTTTTGGAGGACTAAAAGGTCTCTAGTGGGGAGGTGTGATCCAAAATTGGATCCAAGAGTTAGATAGGGCTCAGAAAGGCCTAGAAATCAAAGTGCTCAGAATCTCTTCAAAACCATCGTGTGCATAGGAATCAATGTTACAAACCCAACGCAACTTGAATAGGATCAAACAGATGTCGTATGCTCCATATATAACGAACTGTTTGTATGGCCAAACATGCAAAAAAATGATGATTGTACAGTCTGTACAGTTTGTACAGTGCCACGTGGGAGCTGACTATATAGACCATACAGACGTACAACTGGCGTGGCAAGGAAAAGTGGATGCTGACATGGTAGGCACGGTTTGGCATCCACCGAGTTCTACCATGCGACCTTCGACCGGACATATGACTTGGCAGGGTCAGGCTAGCCAGCCTACCCTCACAATGTTTCTTAATCATATATGTAATGATATATATGTAAGTTTTCATGATGGTTCAAATGAGCAGAGTAAGGGATGGGACCTAGCCCCAGCCCCTAGTCATAACTCTTATGCATATAACCCAGGTTCAAGAATTTACATATGGTGTGGATTTGTTAAACGCCTCCAAGCCCTCAGTTTCGGTGGATATACCATGTGCCTAGGTGAAAAAATATTAGCGTGGGAGATGAGGGTTAACCTCGGTCGATCAAGCTATCCCATCGACCAGGGGCATAACCACGGGCCAAAAAGATCGGAGCTTAAACAATTTATTCATGCATGGAGGATGGAAGTTGAGACCACATGGCCACACATGAGAGTGAGAACCAGGAATCCATGGGATAAACCACCAGTTAGAGCATGTGGCCTAAGGACTAGGGCAACATGGCCAAGCCATATGACCTAGAGCCAAACAATAAGGAGCTAGCACTTTGCACTAGGCCACATGGGTAGTGTGCATGCAACTAGGGCCCGAATTTTGGGGGGTTGTGCCTATTTTGAGCCCAAAAGTGGGTTTTATACATTATGATATGATTTTAATTGATTTTCTCAATAGTTTTGAGGAGTTTTGGTCATTTTTGGAGGATCTTGGGCCCTTTTTGTGGCCAAATCTTGAGGGGAAGTTGGGAGATGGTTACCAACTTCAGGCCTATATAAACCAAAGGCTCTTGAATCCATGGGGGAGGTTCAAAGTAGTTTTATACTGTAGAAATATTGAGACAAATCCCTTGTCATGAAAGGAAGCTATTGAGGAGTGCACCTTTGTGGGCCATTTCTCGGAGCTTCATTCATCTGATTTGGGTGTCATCAGTTTTGATGGGTTCTTGGGATTTGGTAGAACAAGACTAGATCATTGTTGTAATCCATTGGGAGTTTCATGATGTACTTGAAAATATTCGAACATAAATAAGAAAATCCCACTGAGACAAAGGCTCAAAGACGTAGGCGAGATTGTCGAACTCCATTATCACATTCGTGTTTATGGTTTGTTTTCTTCATGCTTATGTTTAGATATGTATAATAATTAATGGCTACTATGTTTCTTCTATAATTATTCCTCTTTCATTCAACTTCCTAAATGGTTAATTAACAAATGCTAAATAAGTCAACCATTGTCGTTTAAAAGATCTTTTTGGATAAAAAAGACTCCATACACCTTATATCATATAGATCACTCCTCAAAATACACATATCTTCAATACATCATCTCGCGCAATGAGATATACCTCCTCATGATTCATTACGTACTCAAAAATTATCACAAGTGTAACAATAGTAATGACTGAGACAACTACAATACATGGCCATGAGAATAGGGATACAAACCAAATGGACAAAGTAACAACAAAGAAAGACTGAAAGACTATATTCTTAGAGACATTAACACCAGTGTAAACCTCTCCCTTTTACTTATACATGTTATTCTTTGAAAAAATCGATTAAATAAATCAAATTCGCTTTTGTCCTCGCTGAATATTTCTCGGATTCGCCTGCAGTGTTGTATTTCCACCGCTTTCGAAACTTCCAGCTATCATGTGGTGTATTTGAATTTTTCCATTGCTTACTCATCTTTATTAATTTATCCAAAGCGAAGGGCCCAACAGACCCCGACCATAATTGTTGACTCACCCTAAGTCAACCGTTCATTTCTTTACTGAATTTTTCTTCAAATGATAGGCCCAAATCTGGTACAATCTCTAGTTCTTGTTGGCAAAAACTATCATATTGTTCCAAGCGGTCTTGCTACTTGCACACAAAAATAAAGGCACCCACAACAAATTCTTGCATTGCAACAACATTGGGCTCTTGGGATTTAGTGGTGAGAAGAGTTCCCCATTATGTATCCACCACAGACTTCACTTGGTGCATATGAACATATGCAGCTTGGAATGTAGGCTTGAACTCTCAAAGATCTTTCTTGGTAGTCTAGGAGGCTTCAAGCATCACATCAAGTCGATTATCATCTTCTTTAATCTCTTGGAATTGAGCTTGCTACAGAATACGATATGTGATGGCCTGTGCCTCTGCTTTCATCTGTTGGATTTGAAATCTTAATTCTTCAGCTAGTTTGTTTTGTCTCTCTAGTAGACTGACCCAATCATTGACCATTGTAAAAATATGGCTTCACTCCCCAATATTATCATGAAGGGAGGACCGAACATAATCTCCTTCCACAACTACTTGCTTGATCTTCTCCAATATAGCCTTGGGCTTCTCCTATTCTTTTAGTCAAATGGTCTCCATTTTTTATTTTAATTTTTCTATCTTTTTGGCCAAATGTGACCATGCATTTGCAATAAGTTCAACATGTTCCTCTAGTGCAACAAGGGTATTGTCAACTAGTAGTTGAGGGGAATCATGCCGGAATTTAGGCCAATTTTTGATCAATTTCCTAGAAACGACATCAAGTGTTGATTGAGCTTGCACATGTAAGCCATATGCTTGATCGCAGTATCATGGTATTGTTATCAACTTCTGACGCAAGTGTTGGTTCTACTGTGTTAACTCCTCATTGGTCTGATTGTAAATAACAATGTGTTACTTGATATGGGTAGTAGAGGCATGCATGAAATTCAACAACTATGGTGTTGGACAAGCCGCAAAACATGCACTAGTAATAGGTTGATCTATAGGCGGCCTTGAAGAAAGTGGTTTTCCACTTGCAATTGATCTTT
>JASDQU010100570.1:212217-263506 GCA_032191745.1 Picea mariana
CTGGAATCGAGGACGCATCTCTCCAATGACTGCAAATCGCACGCCCAGATAAATGACACACAGGAAACCCGGGCATCCTCTGTCCTTCTGCGTTTAATCAACGTGGGCCCCTTCCCTGTCGTGTAATCTCTCGTGCCATCTGTTCTCCTCCTGGCCATGCGATGAGGATCGCTCCCTTTAGTCCTTCCTCATCCTCTGACATCTATCCACGTCCCCTCTTCTGGTCCGTGTGGTCCCTTCCCCATCTCATCATCCACTCACCACCGGCCATGTGTCCCACTCCCTTCCACATCAGCCTCCCACTAAAACGTGCCCATTATATCTCATCTCCTTCCCCTCTACGCTCATTTCCTTCCACCATGTGCCTTCCCCTGTAACCTCTCTCACACCTCATCACTTCATATCTCACCCTCATAGTTTTGGCGCCACCACTCTAGTTATGCGCCCCATCCTTCGCGCTGGCCTCCATGCATATTCATCGGGCTGTTCAGTTAATCCAGGTGGCAGTACGAGGGGTCTTCCACGTCCCCAAGGTGCCAAGTCGGCCGGGTCATCCTCAATCCCAATGAAGCAGTTATTAAGGTAGTTGGTGGTGGTTAGACTTCATCTCTGCCATAATGGGAAAGTTCGACGATGAATTAAAGGAACGTTGGTTCGCCCGTGGAACTGTCAGGAATTCGATTGCGTCTGCCATAAGTTGCATGATCATTCAGAGACTGCAGATGCAGATTGTCAGAAGCCATGCAGACGCAATGTGTTTAATGCAATGTCTTGATTTTGTTGTTATTGTTTTGAGTATATGTAGGCGTTTTTGCCATTTTTGTATCTATCGATGGTAGAGCAAATCTCCCAACTATAAAGTTTTAATGATATTTCTAGTTCTATGGTTATGCATCTGTGTTTGAGACTTCTTGTTTTATGACAAACAGTTTTCTTGCTCCGTCTATGTTTTTGTCTTATACCAGAGAGTTCATGATCGACTGATTTGCATGAGTTGTTGCAGTTATGCTATGATAAAGGATTTACCATTGCATTATTGTATTCCCTAGTTTTCTGCATTTGGATGTAAGAAGATCTTGCCTTTATATGCTTCCTCTCACAGTCTGTTAGAAACCTTATGTTTATAACAGACCCCTGCACTCTTCTTATGCAAGTCTTCCCCCTACTCACCCTTATTATGACTCACTATTTGAATTTTATCTAAGACCTCACTCGCCCATGCATGCCTGGCCTAGTTTCAGAGTTGAGACGATATTGTTCTGAGTTTACTTCCATTTGATCACCCCTTATAAACAAATCGTGACATTAAATTGATGGGTGTCGGGCTTTGATCCTGCTGCAATCTAGGAGTGACTTTCGACGCTAACATTTCTGGCGCTGTTGCCGGGGAGTGAAGTTGAAGATTTTCCCCGTGATTGAACGATAACGATTAACTGATTTTGAAGGTGCATCAGATATCAGAATTATCAATATTGCTACTGTGCACCAGGCGACTCCACTGTAACGACTCCACTGAGATGAACCTATTGGGTTATTTGTGGCTTCCAGCGGTAGACACACGTGGTCCCATCCATAGCTGCCTCTGGCCACGCTCGAAGAAGATCCAGAGGTGATTATCAGAAAAGGAAAACCCTCTCAAGGAGAAAGCTCTGTTGCTGAACCAGGTATTTCCCCACCTCCTTCCGTAAAAACTCTGTTTTTTTATTCTCAGCTTCATAGCCAACCTCCTTCAGAAGTTTCCCATTTATTGAATTTTGGAAGTATTCCTGCTGAGTTTTCCCCTCCTGGTCTGGGATTGGAGAGAGAAATCCTTGTCACTCCCCTCTCCTCTAAAGTTATTCCTCGGTGTAGACCTGAGAATACAGAAGATTTCCCCACCCCTGCACAAAGAGGGGCACCTGCTAACTTGAGCTCGTTAATCTTCTCCTTTAATCCACTCTTGTTTCCCACTCCACTTCGAGACTCATTTCCTGTAGCCCCTTCGCAAATTCCTTCTCCTCCAAGTTCTCCTCCACCTAATATTCCTATGGTTGGTGCTAATCCCCCTATGACCAGAATGGAGGCTATTATAGCTGCTAGGTATGCTCCCCTTGTGTTACCTCAGCCCCTCAATGCCCTCCTGGCAGATGGTTATCTCAAGAAACTACCCAAGTTCACGGGTGAGGGGGACGTAACTGCAGATGAACACCTAGAATCCTTTTACAGTTTCACAGATGATAATGTCATCATGCATGCAGACGTATGGATGAGGATTTTTGTCCATAGCCTCCAAGGCGAGGCTATAAAATGGTTCAAGGCCTTGCCTCCTGTATCTATTGATGGGATAGAAGCTTTAGACAATGCCTTTTTGAGACAATGGGGAGATAAAAAGGATTTCATGTATTATATGACAGAGTTTGGATCTTTGAAGAGAAAAGAAGGAGAGTTTGTCTCCGACTTCTCCAAGAGGTTCAATAAAATGTATAATAAAATTCCTGCTGAGATAAAGCCCTCAAAAGCCTTGGCTAAGATCACTTATGCTAGAGCTTTTGATCCTGATTTCTGCCTACTGCTGAGAGAGAGAAGAGCCACTACCCTGGCCCATATGTAGGATGCAGCCGTGGAAATAGAATCTTATATATTGGTTGTTGACCGACTCAGGAACGCTGCTGATAGAAATATATCTAAGAAAAGGCCTGAAGCTTCCCCATCCAGTTCCTCTCCCATACCCCATCAGACAGATGAGATAGCCAGAGTACTAAAATCACTTTCTGCCAGGATGGAAAGGTGGGAATTAGAAGGGAAGCCCATGTACAGAAATCCCTAGAATGCTGATAATAGAGGTTTCAGGAGACCCAATAACAATGGACCACATGCCTTCCCAACGTAACAAAGGGGAAAGGACAGACAGGATCAAAGGATTCAAACCCCTCTCCAAAATAACTTGGTCACTCATGAGGAAGGAGAGGAGATAGACGAATTCGACCCTGAAATTCACTGTGTTGAGGAAGCCTCTCCTTTTCCCCATTTGACTCAATCTGCATATGAAAGATCCCTAATGAACATTCAGATCCACGAGTTAGGAAAGGGAGAGAGGGCCGACCACACTTCTAACAGATACAATCTCAGGTCAAGAAAGAAAGAAGGAGACTTTGACTTCCAAGACCAGCCCCTCATAGCAGATAGGCCTACTAAAACTGCAGAAACCATAACTAAAGAAAAGAGAGCTCAGAGTGCTTTTCCAGCAGCCAAAGAACCTGCCGCTGAGGTAAGGGAAGCTCCTAAGCCTATTTCCTCTTTTAATTTTGAGCATGAAATTCAAAAGATCAGGATTCCCGTCCCCATCTCTGAGCTAGTTAAAAATGAAGACTTTAAAAGGTCCCTCTCTAAACTACTACAATCCGAGTCCCTTCAGCCTCCCTCTAACTCAGTGAACCTTCAAGATGAGAAGCCAACTGTCATCCTAGGTCCCATGGTAGAAGACAGAGATGAGTCATCCCCTCCCTTCTACACCTCCCTGAGCATTCATGATAAAGTATTGCATAATTGCCTCATGGATTCAGGAGCTTCTCATAACCTTATGCCCAAGATAGTCATGGAAGAACTGGGACTAGAAGTGACCAAGGCATATCATGATTTGTACTCTTTCGATTTGAGGAGGGTGCAATGTCTGGGAGTCATCAAGGACCTGGTGGTTTCTTTGTTTCAGCTGCCCATGAAAAGTGTCATCATGGACATTGTGGTAGCTAATGTTCCCCCCAAGTTTGACATGTTGTTGTCAAGGTATTGGATTAAGAGACTTGGAGGAACGTTACAGATGGATCTCACATATGCCACCATTCCAGTTTTTGGAGGGGAACACAGGAGGTTATACAAAGAAGCCCAACTAGCCTATATTGTTAATGACGAAGAAAACCCCACTAATCACCCCATCTTTGCACTTGACACTGATTTAGGGTCTAGTTTGTTACAGATCACCGAAGCTCCTGAGGCCCATTTACAGATCAGGAAGCAACCCATTCTTAATCAGGAGATACCTCCTCCAACCACCTCTGTTTGGAAGATGTTCTTTGATGGAGCTTCCTCCAATATAGGTGCAGGTGCCAGAGTGGTTTTCATATCACCCTATCAAGAGATCATATCCTTTTCATACAAGCTGGAATTCGAAATCACCAACAATGTGGTAGAATATGAAGCTCTTGTTATGGGTATGAGGGCTGCAAAAGAGATGGGAATAAAGGAGATGGCTGTGTTTGGGGATGCAGAATTGATCATCCAACAGGTCAAAAATATTTATCAGGCCAAGCATCCTCAGCTTAGAAACTACAGAAATGAGGTATGGGACTTGATTGATAATTTCTTCTCTGCTTTCAACATTGTTTTTGTCCCAAGGGAAGAGAATACCGCAGCCGACTCCCTAGCAATCTCAGCCAGTTTGTTCAGGATCCCCCTGCCACCAAAGATTAATGATGAGATCGAGGTAAGATACAGGCCATCCATCACAGACAACATAAAGAATTGGAAGGTATTTTAGGATGATCTTGAAATCAAAAAATTTCTTCAGTCTGTCGATGAGTTTTCTGCATTGCACATTGATTAGGACCCTGATCCCGAAGGTGCCCCCCTTCTGAGGTATTTTTGAATAAAATTGTTAATCACCAGATTATTCAACTGACTAGAAATCACATTCCGAGGGGACTGGTCCCTTTAGAAAGACTGTTTGATAAAAATGATGTGGCAATAAAGAATGGTGTCTCGAGTGAAGAAGCTGATGTAGACAAATGCAACATTGGAACGCAGGATGAGCCTAAGTTCGTCAAATTGTCAAGCAGCCTGACTAATTAACATAGGGTGGACTACGTTGGGTTATTAAAGGAATTCGCTGATGTGTTTGCATGGGCCTATGAAGACCTCAAAACCTATGACACATCTGTCATTGAGTACAAGATCCCACTGAAAGAAGAATCTAAGCCATTTAGGTAGAAGCTGAGATAGATAAATCCCATGTTGCTACCCGTCATGGAGAAAGAAGTGAACAAATTGTTAGATGCCCGAATCATCATCCCCTTGAGGTATTCTGAGTGGGTGGCCAATTTGGTTCCAGTAAGGAAGAAAAGTGGAGAAATCAGACTCTGTGTTGATTTCAGGAACCTGAACATAAGCTCAAGGAAAGACAATTATCCCCTACCCAACATGGAACACATATTGCAGAAGGTAACTGGAGCATCTAGGATATCCATGATTGATGGGTTTTCAGGGTATAAACAAATATCAGTCATGCTTGAGGACAGAGAAAAAACAACCTTCACCACTCCTTGGGGCACATTCATGTATGCCAAAATGTCTTTTGGGTTGATGAATGCGGGGGAAACCTTTTAGCGAGCTATGGATATAGCCTTCATTGGGAAGTAAGATCAGTTTGTAGTGATATATTTGGATGACATCACAGTCTTCTCCAGGTCAGACGAGGAGCACTGCTTCCACTTGAAAAAAAAATTCCTAAAGTGTCGAAAGTATGGCTTATCTTTAAATCCCATGAAATCTTTGTTTGCTATGAAGGAGGGAAATATTTTAGGCCATATAGTATCAGCAGAGGGAATGAGAATTGACCCCAGTAGGGTAGAAGAAATTCAGACCCTGTCACCTCCCAGATCCAAGAAGGAAGTCCAGACCTTTTTGGGGAAGATTAATTTTCTGAGGATATTCGTCTCAAATTTTGCTGAGCTAGTGAGACACATCACAGCCATGCTCAGAAAGGGAAATGAAGTGAAATGGACCGCTAAACCCAGGGAATCTTTTCTCCAGATGAAAAGGGCATTGACTGAGGCACTGGTGTTGATCAGTCCTGACTATTCCAAAGATTTCCTGATTTTTTCTTTTGCTTCTTGTGATACAATAGCAGCGGTCTTATTGCAGAGAAATGATCAAGGGCAAGAACAACCTATTGCCTTCTACAGCAAGGCATTGAGGGATGTAGAACTCCGGTATGAGATCATGGAGAAGCAGGCCTATGCCTTAGTGAAAGCTCTCAAATCTTTCAGAGTCTATGTCTTGCACTCAAGGATCACTGCATACATTCCTTCGACCTTTGTGAAGGACATCCTCGTACAACCTGACATAGATGGAAGAAGAGGTAAGTGGATTGCCAAGATCCTAGAGTTTGACCTGGAGATCAAACCCACCAAGTTGATAAAGGGGCAGGGTTTAGCCAAGTTGCTGGCTGAATCCAATTGCAAAGCCTTCGGAATTAACTTCATCAATGAGCAAGCTGAGTCATCCAACGAGCATTTCCAGAGTGCCTTATCGCTAGCAGCATGCCCCTGGTACAAGGATATCTTGTACTTTCTACAAGAATGGGGGCCTCCCGATGGTATGGAAAAAGCAAGGCAAGAGCTCTAGAGCTCAGAGCAGTCATATATTGTCTCATTAACCAAACCTTATACTGGAAGGACCCTTTAGGGGTATTTTTAAGGTGCCTGGACCCACAAGAAAACCAACAAGTTACATTTGATTTCCACAGTGGCCTTTGTGGGGGTCATCACTTCTGGAATACCACAACCCATAAGATCCTCCGAGCTGGGTATTACTGGCCCACTTTATTCTCTGATGTCTGCAGAGAAGTCAGAGCTTGCATCAAATGCCAGAAGTTCTCAAGAAAGCAGCAGCTTAAATCTCTGTCGTTAAAGCCTATGGTAGTTTCAGCTCCCTTTCAGCAGTGGGGATTGGACTTCATTAGAGAAATTCATCCTCCCTCAAGTGACCAGCATAGATGGATCCTGACTACGACAGATTATTTCACGAAATGGATAGAAGCTGTCCCCACCAGGAACACTTCCCACAAAGTAATTATCAGCTTCCTGGAGGATATCATAGCTAGATTTGGTTGCCCTAGCAGAATTGTCACTGATAATGCCTCCCCCTTTTGGTCTTAGCCCCTAATCAAGTTCTGTGAGTAGTACGAGATCTCACTGATTCACTCTACTCCCTATTGTCCTCAAGGAAACGAACTGGCGGAATCTTCCAATAAAAGCCTGATCAAGCTCATTAAGAAATTGCTGGAAGACAACAAAAGGGCCTGGGATTCAAAACTCAAATTTTCTCTATGGGCTGACCAAGTGACAACAAAGAAGTACCTAGGAATCTCACCTTTCCAACTCGTTTACAGAACAGAGGCCATTTTCCCTACTCAGCTCGCCTTGTTTGTGGCGAAATTCCTCCAAGACCTTGAAGGAGAGCCTGACAATATGGTTAGAAGGATTCATCAGATGATGGAAGTGTAGAAAATTAGAGAGAAGGTCATGAACAGGGCCTACAATCATCAACAAAAGATCAAGTAGGATTTTGACAGGAAGAGCAGGAAGAAAGAATTCGAGCAGGGTGATCTAGTGCTCAAATGGGATGCACCCAGGTAGGACAGGGACAAGCACAGTAAGTTTGATGCCCTCTAGTTTGGGGCTTTCAAGATCCTTGAAGTATTTTCAAACAACACGTACAGGTTGCAGGATCTGGAAGGAAAAGAGGATTTTAGTGGCCCAATAAATGGGCATTTCTTGAAAAGATGTTTTTTGTGAGCCGCAGTCAGCTCTTTTGTTTTTGTAAATATTGTTTTTGTTTTTAGCTTAATAAATGACTCCATAGCCCAATAGCAAGGCACTGAATCTACAAAAGTGTTCTTAGAGCATCACAGGGACGACTCTATCCCCCATGGAGCCTAATGTTAGTGACATTTCTGGTAAGGGGGGTTAGAATGCAAAGGAGTGGGTGAAAAACCCATTTACTATGAAGTTCAAGGTGCAAGTGCGCTTGTAATTAAGTGGCAAGAAAATTTGGATGGCAGAGATTTGCGTGCTCGGATCAACGACACACATAAGATTCCAGATCCCCCCTTCCTTTCTACCTTTAGGCAGAGGGGGGGGTCTGGAATCGAGTTGCACACCTCTTCAACAGCTATGATCGAAGCGCCTGGATCAACAGCGCATAGGGTGATTCCGGACCCCCCCCACCTTTCTACCTTTAAGCGGAGGGGGGGGGTTCGAAATCGAGGACGCATCTCTCCGACGACTGCAAATCACATGCCCGGATCAACGGCGCACAGGCAACCCGGGCATCCTCTGTCCTTCTATGTTTAACCAACGTGGGCCCCTTCCTTGTCGTGTAATCTCTTGTGACATCTGTTCTCCTCCTGGCTGTGTGATGAGGATTTCTCCCTTTAGTCCTTCCTCATCCTCCGACATCTGTCCCCCTCCCCTCTTCTGGTCCGTGTGGTCCCTTCCCCATCTCATCATCCACTCACCACCGGCCATGTGTCCCACTCCCTTCCACATCAGCCTCCCACTAAAATGTGCCCATTATATCTCATCTCCTGCCCCTCTCCGCTCATTTCCTTCTACCATGTGCCTTCCCCTGTAACCTCTCTCACACCTCATAACTTCATATCTCACCCTCATAGTTTTGGCGCCACCACTCCCGTTACGCACCCCATCCTTCGCGCTAGCCTCCACGCATATTCATCGGGCCGTTCAGTTAATCCAGGTGGCAGTACGAGGGGTCTTCCATGTCCCCAAGGTACCAAGTCAGTTGGGTCATCCGCAATCCCAATGAAGCGGTTATTAAGGTAGTTGGTGGTGGTTAGACTTCATTTCCGCCATAATGGGAAAGTTCAGTGACGAATTAAAGGCACGTCGGTTCGCCCGCGGAACTGTCAGGAATTCGATTGTCTCTGCCATAAGTTGCACGATCATTCAGAGACTGCAGATGCAGATTGTCAGAAGCCATGCAGATGCAATGTGTTTAATGCAACGTCTTGATTTTGTTGTTGTTGTTGTTTTGAGTATATGTAGGCGCTTTTGCCATTTTCGTATCTATCGATGGTAGAGCAAATCTCCCAACTGTAAAGTTTTAATGATCTTTCTAGTTCTATGGTTATGCATCTGTGTTTGAGACTTCTTTTTTTATGACAAACAGTTTTCCTACTCCATCTATGTTTTCTTCTTATACCAAAGAGTTCATGATCGATTGATTCGCATGAGTTGTTGAAGTTATGCTATGATAAAGGATTTATTGTTGCATTATTGTATTCCCTAGTTTTCTTCATTTGGATGTAAGAAGATCTTGCCTTTAGATGCTTCCTCTCACAGTCTGTTAGAAACCTGATGTTTATAACAAACCCCTGCACTCTTCGTATGCAAGTCTTCCCCCTACTCACCCTTATTACGACTCACTGTTTGAAGTTTATCTAAGACCTCACTCGCCCATGCATGCTTGGCCTAGTTTCAGAGTTGAGACGATATTGTTCTGATTTTACTTCCATTTGATCACCCCTTTATCAACAAATCATGACATTAAACTGATGGGTGTCAGGCTCTGCTCCTGCTACAATCCAGGAGTGACTTCTGACGCTAATAGAGAGGTAGCTTGGAAGCTTAAAGAAAGGCTTTTTTTAATAGTTTGTGGTAGCAACAAGACAACATCTATGCAATCCAAACACAACTGTAATATTTCAAAAAAGTGTTGAGGGTTTTGAATGAGTGTCTCAACCCACTCACGAATAGAATTGGTGCTATGGGAAGAGTTGGTTTCTTCATGAATATCCATGAGTTCTTGTGGGGGATCATGGGTTGAATGAGTTATCTCTTATATAGATTTTTGTAGCTCATGGGGAAATTTACTAGAAGAACATTTGATTAAGGAAATGGCACAATAGTAGCACTTTCGTCGACAGTGGTTAAGGGTTCAATAGACTCATACTCAACAATGTCTATATCAGTATGAACAAGGAATGATGTATTGGTGGGAAGAGCATCCGCAACCAAATTAGGAGGTTGGAAACTAAGTTCTTCAATAATGGGGGTAGATTGGTTTTAAACACAATGACAACAAGGTCATCAATGATGGTGATAATGACGATAGTGGACAACAAAGGGGTACGAACTTATGTATATGGAAGAAGTTAGGTGATAGAAACTATGTCGATGACAATGGGAAGACTAGTGGATGAATATTGTTGGATGTATGGGCTGACCCAAGTTCTATCTTAGTTCTCCAACAAAACCCTTTTCACCATCGGCCCTTCTCATAAACTAGAAGGCTACACCACACACAGAGTGCACAATGCAGTATCACCCGAGATGGTTTATGGGTGACTGCAGGACGCAGATGTCTACATTCATGCAAGGTATTTGGGATGTTCATTTTCACTACTATTCTATTGTAACCTTCATTCTACCATAACATTCATCATATATATCATTTTATCCATTCAACAATATTCATTATACTAGTTTGAATTGTAAATAAAACCTAACAAATGCATTCATATAACCATTTATTTATTATAAATCATGTAAAATGAACATGTCACATATAAAGACACCATTTTTACTGTGGTTCACCCCCTCGGGCTATGTCCACAAAGATATTATACTTATTTCTTTATTCTCATAAAAATATCATTGTGCACATTATATCAGAAGTTATGAATGGTGCATATGAGGCTAACCAACATCACACCAATATCCACAACTTGCGAACTGACCCTCAGTTACATCTCTACATTGACTCCATCTGAGCTCCGCAACTCTCAAAAATACAAAAACATCAGACTCAAAAAGGACTCTCCAAAAGTAATTTCTCTCTCTCCAAAAGGATACTAAAGATATTAATAATTCAATCTACCTCATACATCTTCTATTTATACTACAAAATTGGATTAAAACCCTTACAATATGACTCAAAACCCTAACTCTAAGTGGACTCCACTTGCCCATTTTCTAACTTCCTTCTGTGCAGTTGGTATTCGATCAAACTGTTCCTTGCGTTTATCATCCTTCTTTCCTGGCGTGTTTCTTCCTTTGTCCTATATCACACTTTATGTTTCTTCTTTTCTGGAACGCGCTGCTTCCTTTTGTCCATTATGCACTTAATTCCAAAAATGCCTACTCCAACAAGCCCCCAACACTAATATGTGGCTCATCCTGAGCCACTGAGGCAGTGTGTGCCTCCTGCACTGACTTCTACAATTCCTGGAACTTTTGTGCTAGTTCATCGCCTTTTTCCTTCATCTGCACATTCTTCTCTATGAGGGTCTTCACGACCTACGTTGTAACATCCTCCTTAAACACTTGTATCCTTTCTAAGTGTGTTTGTTCAACTTTAGCTTTCTTTGTCTCCAGCGTTTTTATAATTTTTTCTTCTTTCTCTTGTAGAGGATCCAACTAAGCCAATCATGCGTATTTATCCTCTCATGTGGCCTTTAACTCTCCTTGTATGTTTTTCATTTCCTGTGTGACCCTCAATATCATGGATATAGTCATTGTATTTTTCCTCTGCTTTAGGTCTTGAACTCCAACGTTCAACTTTTCTTCTCTTTGTTCCAGTTGTTGGATCCTCTCATCTTCTGTTATACTTGTCCATAAATACATGGTCTTTTCACAGATTTTTTCTATATCCTTAACTTCTAGTGCAATAATATCTGATTTTTCAGTTTCATGTTCTTCTCTTTCTG
Source organism: Picea mariana (assembly GCA_032191745.1). Taxonomy (NCBI): domain Eukaryota; kingdom Viridiplantae; phylum Streptophyta; class Pinopsida; order Pinales; family Pinaceae; genus Picea; species Picea mariana. The sequence continues at coordinate 223,700 of JASDQU010100570.1, forward strand.
ATTTGACTTCTATTGGGGTTGTGGATGTTATTTTCTCTATTAATTCTCTTGTTTCCTTCTTGTACCCATCCATCGCCTGCGTGATATTCTATAGCTTGTCTTCTACATTGATTTCCCCTGCTAATTTTCTCTTTGGAATTGTCTGGAAGACTTATTCAAGTATTTCCTCCAATCTATCTCTACGATGCTTTTCTTCTTCATGTTCTAGTCACACTTCTGTGAGAACAGTCTCCAACACTTCCTTAACTTCCCTAGTTGTTTCTAAATTTGTGGCATCCATCCTTGCTCTTGATTGTACCTATTGTGCCATGCTTATCTACAATTTATATAGGGACTTTGTTGGAATCTTGGATAGCACCAAGTCCAATTGTTCAACATCCTTCATGCATCTTTGCACAGTGTACTCATCTACTTTTAACATACTCTGACATATATGGAATGTTGTGCTCCCCATTGTTTCTGTTTGGACTGTCTCCTTCTCTCTGTAAATTGGCACCTATGGCATTGTGTTGCTCTGGTGTGTAATAGTGAGCTGTAAACTTTCCAACATTGATTTAAATTCCATGATCTTTGTCATGAGTTCTTATCTCTGAGATTCTGCGACATAGAGTGCTTCCTCTCCTCGGCCATGTACCTTATCAGCTACTAGATCTTTGCCATCTTCTTTGATTGTAATCTCAATGGACTTCTTTTGTGCCCTCATATTCTTCCTTTGTTCACCCATATGTATGTTTGATTTCCTTTTCTCTATCTGTGTAGGTTTTGTGACCTATGGTGTACTTCCATTCCTTGTCTCTTGAGTGGATGTTCCATTTTCTTTGGAGCTTCCACATTGTTTCTTTCTATGCTGTCAATTCCAAGTACTGAAGCTCTTGGCACTATTTCCTTCCTCCTTAGTTTCTTTTTTGTTTTGTTAGTTCCTTTAGGTTTGTTGTGCTCAAATACTTTTCTAGTATCTGCAGTTGGGCTACTCGATTTATGCGTTGTAGGAGATTATGCTCATTCATTTCCCTGTGTTCCTTTCTTCCCTACTACTTGCACCTTTCATTTTTCTGGCCATTCTACAAGTAACCACTAGAATTTTTACACTGTAATGCAATAATGAATCTTGAGCCATGTCTTTTTTGGGTCCCTTCTTTCTTGTATCCATGTGTTATGTATGGATTCCTTAAAGTTGGTTATCCCCTCATTTTCCTTCACCACTTCAGGTGGGATCCACCATGCATTTGCAATATTTTCCTGCATCTCTTGGATATACATGCCAAAAATACTCTTGTTGGCTTTCCTTTACTTGGCATCTATGTTGTGTCAAAAATATTCATACCTTGTTGCGCCACATCTTCCTGCTCTTCCCAAAAATATGGAATACTTTGGTTTCTCCCATGCATCTATGGATATCAAAATTAACAACCAGGAGTAGTGGAACTCTATTCCAGCATCATGTGCATCCCTGCAGTCTTCCAAGAAAAGGTTGAGAAGATACAGTGCCCAACTCAGGACTATTCCTTTTGTGCACTACGCAACTATTGCGATCACCCCTGTAGGTGCCTCCTCTTTGCGACATTTCCTCAGTAGCTTGCAGGCCATCAACTTTGTCGCAAAACTAGTAGTTGGGTCATTAATTTTCTTGATAATCATCCCCCTACTACCTTTATCTATTCCAAATACTTCCTTTACCTCTTCTGCAATATCTTTTTCCTTTGTTTTGTCATCGAGGTATTGTTATGGCTCTACCCCATCTATCGAAAATCCCATCAATTTGGAAATTAGTGTGATATCTATCGAGATAGGTTTTTCCATCCATAGAAATCCTCCATGTACACACGCCAAAATTTGTTTGACACGTGCATTGACATCTCTCCCCCTATCGAAATGAGGAATTTCTAGTAAATTCATGATGTTGGAATTGTAAATCTCAGTTATCCATTGTTTGGGATCCATAATTGGATTTCCTTAGGGTCCTAACTCCTCTTTATTCTCTAAACAGATTTCCTGCGCCAAGTCGAGAATCTTTGTTGTGTGTGTTACATCATGATCTGCATACTTCAATTTTGCCACTTTTCATAGCATGTCTTCAACTATAATTGTGACATATGAGATTTGAGGTAGCATGATCTCCACTGAGGTTTGTTTTCTTGGAGCGCCCAGTCGCTAAAAAATCACAAGTGTTTTGTATTTTACTGAATTTTCCCCTTTTATAGGCTCTGTCATTAATGCTCTGACACATCCTTTCTTTTTGGTTCACGAGTTTTCCACTTTTTCAGTCATTCTCCATCCCATCATGCGATGTTCACTTTTTCTGTGTGCAGTCTTATGAATTATGTGACACCATTTTTTTTGTCTCTTATGCCCTGTCATTCTCAACTATTTGTCTATCACTTATTCCTCTAACTACTTCTTTTTGGATTTTTCATCATTTTTCTATTGTTCTCTTCCTTTTTATTCTATTAAGTCCTACTATTTACAACATTTACAAGTCTACTTATTGCACGATAACTACTAAGAGTTAGTAGGTCAACTTTCCCTATACAGTTTCAGTCGACTACCATTTACCAGTCCTTGAATTTGTTTTCTTGCTAAATCTTGTAGTTGTACATCACCTCCATCTATGATAGACTTTATCTAATATGTCCCTATCCAATGCATTCTAAGCTTCCATAGGTGATACACATACTTATTTTCATAGAGGAGAACCATATCTCCTTCCTTAAAATTCCTCTTCTTGATATGCCTGTCATGCCATGCCTTATCCTTTTCTTTATGTGCCTCCTGATGGAAACCCGCTATGATTATTTCCTCTTCTAATTCCATCAATTGAGCCAATATTTCTTGTATTGCACCTATTTATGTCATATCTGTAATTGTTGCAATGTGCATACTTGGCATCAAATAATCTAAGGGAACTATTGCTTCATGTCCATACACCAATATAAAGGGTGTCTTCCCTATTATTTTCTTACATGTAATCCTATCAGCCCAAAGTACTGATGGTACCTTCAAATCCCAATCATATATATTCACATTACAAATATTTGTCAAGGAATTTTCCAAAATCTTGTTAAATGCTTCTATTGTTCCATTTTCCTAAGGATGATAAGGAGTGATTTTCTGATGATGTATCTTAAACTCTTCAAGCATTTCATTAATGGTATTTTTAATAAAGTGAGTCCCCTGATCACTCATCAATATTTTTGGACATCCAAACCTTGTCACTACATGTTCAAATAAAAATCATGTTGTAGTCTCTACATTGCAGTCCTTTACTGGTGTTTCCTTAGCCCATCTGATTAAATATTTTGTCATTGTAATAATATATCAATCTCCTGATCTGTTGGCCGGTGGATTAATTGGACCTACAAAATATATGTCCCACTTATCAAATACTTGTAAAGTTACTTAAGGTCTCAATGGAATATCATCCCTCCCAGATGGCTTCCCAACTCTTTGAAAAACATCACACTTTTGACAGTAGTCCTTTGAATCCTTGTGAGTTTTTGGCTTCCATAATCCTATGCACAATACCTACTTCACAATATATTTTCCTGCATAATTTCCTCCAACAATCCTTTCATGTGCCTCTGCTAAAATGATAGGCCTTTCATGCTACATCACACATCTTCTCCCAGATTGTATAAATGAACTGCAATCAACTGATAATCTGCAGCTCTAACCACCATTTTTTTCTTCTGTGCAATATTAAATTCTCTTGGTGCAAATCCTGTACTCAAAAAATCAATAATTTCAGCAAAATACTCATCAACTATTTGTATTGAAAACAATTATGCATCTGGAAAGTTGTCTTCCAAGTTACTGGTTTCTTCTCCATTAGTTATCCTGGATAAGTGATATGGTCCTGCATTCAATCTTCCAGGCTTCACCATAACTTCAAAGTCAAATTCTTGGAAGAAAAGTAGTCATCTTTGTATCCTTCCCCCCAACACTAGATTATTTATTGAATATCTTAGATCAAAATGATCTATAAACATCTTGAAATGTTTCCCTAACAAGTAATGTATGTATTTCTACAAAGCATACACCATAGCTAATCCTTCCCTTTCTATAGTGTTATAGCTCTATTCTAAATTAGATAACTTTCTGCTGAAAAATGCTATAGGGTGATATATATCACCTTCTCTTGGTTGGATTAATACTCCTAATTCTATTGCAGAGGCATCCACATGCACTTGAAATTATTTTTCCCAGTCTGGAAACACTAAAATCGGCATAGTAACCATCTTATCCTTCAAAATATCCAAACTTTGTTGTAATTCATCATTCCACTGATACTTAGTTTCCTTCTTCAACAACTTCTCCATTGGCACAATAATATGTTCATATCCCCTTATGAACTTCCTGTAATATCTTGTATGACCAAGTGTACTCTTCAACTGGCGCACTGACTTTGGTGGTGGTAAGATAACTATGACTACAATGTTATCAGGATCAACCAATAGACCCTGTTTACACACCACATGTCCTAACAAAATACCAAAAGGTGTGTTGAAGATACATTTATTAATGTTCAATGATATCTGATACTACCTCCATCTGTCTAACATCAACCTTAATACTTCCACATGATCCTTCAATAGACTAAAAACTATTCAATCATATAAGTAAACCTCTAAAAACTTATGAATGAAGTCCTTAAAAGTTTCTACTACTACCCTTGAAAAAATTGTTGGTGCATTCTTCAACCCAAATGGCATAATTGTGTACTAAAATGATACCCACTCTACAACAAATGTAGTCTTGTGTCTGTATTTCGGTGCTATCATAATCCAATGATATCCTAGAAATCCATCTATAAAAGAATAAGATTATTGACCCCCTACATTCTCCAAGACTTTGTCTTTAAATGGGGTGGGAAAAGGATCATGTAGGCAAGAATCATTCAATTTTCTCAAATCTACACAAATCATGATCCCTCCTTGCTTCTTTTTCTACACTACCATAGGAATGATCCATTATGATTCTTCCACATGTTCTATGACATCAACTTCTAGCATCTTGTCAATTTCAGCCTTCACTTTCTCTTTGTATTTTGGATTCAATCTATAAGTTCTTTGTCTGATAGGTCTGGATTTTGGATTCAAAGGGATCTTCATCTCTCCTAGTTGTCCTGCTAATCTCTTCATTTCAGATAATTTCCCTGGGAATAATTCATTGTACTCATGCAGTAATTATATGATCCTTTCTACTGCCTGATTATCCTAATAATCTCCAATACTTTCCATCTTTGGATTTTCTGCAGTTCCAATGTTTACCTTCTTGATCTTTAATGGTGCAACATAGTATTCTAAATTGATATTTGGACCTTCTATTTCCCTTTCTCCTTCCACTTCTAGGATATGTATATTGCGTGGATTATCTTCTGTTGTATCTTTATCTTCTATGACATGATAACAGTGTAGCAATTGCTTAACTATCTATTTAGCCTGCTTCTAGTATGCTAGGATTATTTCAAAGTATGGTTCTTAAAATATCTTGTCTCTTACCACTTTAATCGTTGTATCTATCTATGTACTGTCATGCTCAAATGAAAATATAACTATGAAATTATGTTGTATCTCTTCCCAGTTAGCATTTTCTCTGCGATGTTCATGTTCTGTGTACTACTTCCTTGGAATTCCTTCTAGTGTGTGAATAAAATGGTGTGAAAATGATTCTGGTGGTACTAATATTAATTAAACCATGCACTTATCTACATGTTCTTGAGGTTGTCCAAATCCCTAATATTTCTCCTCATATATATGCTCATACTCTACGTTGAATCTGATGTGTAGTAACCTTTTGCATTGAAACCAATTGTTTGATCTTCTACTTGTGTGTACCCCACCATCTTGCAGGTGTGGATTTTAAATCAATATCTAATGTTGGCAATATTTGGTTTTCCATAACCTCTACCTCAAGCTTCATTAAAAATGATTCTAAATCATTCAATCCATAAAAATTAGGAGGTTCTCTTACTTCTGTACCAACCCATCTCAGCGCGCATGTCATTCTGGTAGATAATTCATGTAGTCGTTGTTGTCAGTTTTCTAGTCCTATGTCAGAGTTTGAAGCACAAGAAATAATACTCCTCTAATTGAGCATTCCATCTATAGTTGGGTCGATATAATCCCTTTCACGTGTGATTATTTTGTATAACTTATTTACATCTTCCACAAGAATATTTTTTTTCGCAGGTTCCACATACCTTCCTTCTTCTAAGGGATCCAATGGAACAATAAATTTGTACTCTCATGATTCAAAGATTATCTTTCTTGTCTTCAAGTTGATAATATTCTGGTTATCAAAATCCCAATACAGACCCAACAATGTTGGATATGGAGAATTGTTTTCCACTATGTTGATGACTTTGAAGTCTGTCATGGTGTGCACACCATCTATATACTAGAATCCCCTTCATCCTACCAATAGACACCACTCTATGCTAATTTTTCAACTTCAACTGAATAGGTGAATACCCTAGTTGAGATTCTCCCATAGGTTCACTTGTCTTCTTTGGAAGAATGTTGACTTCAGACCCTAAGTCTAGTATGATATCCCCCATATCGAAATATCCTGTGTTGGCATTCAGTCTAAATTCCCTGCTGGTTCTTCTCTTCTTACGGACCTAATTTATTCTTTTTACCCCTTCTTCCTCAGAATTACACTGTTCTAACAAATTCTTCAATACTTATCAAGAATTTTTATCATTCAACAATTTTACACATGACCCCAGAAAATTTCTTAAGTTACTTACTTGTTCGGAAGACTACTCTTGATTGATTTGATCAAATAATGAAGGCATGTCATACACTGGTCCCTCATATTTTGGTTTTGTCCTTGAAGTAGACGCAACATTTTATTTCAAAATCTCCTCCTAGCTCTTTAAATATCTCTTTTTCTTTGCATGCGTCAAACTTTTGTTCAAGCATTGTATTCTTCCTGACCCATTTGTACTAGTCCTGATATTTCTTGGTTGCATCTTCTCCTGTCTTAGCTCCACCTCTAGTAACTATGTTAATTGTATTCCCTTCCTCTTCTCTATTTTCCACCCCGATCCATTGCATGTTCTGATTGGTTTGTTTCCTCTTATCCTGTATCTTTATCAAAAGTGTCAGAGAGTCTTATGTTTCATGGTCTGTTGTGTGACAATACATACATGTCGTAGGTGGTAGTGGGAAGTCTCTTGCATAGTTCCATGGTTTCTGACAGTTATGCCAAACAAATTATCCTCAACCTCCTCCAAATACTCTTCCTCCATGAACTCCTCTTTTGAAGCCTCCTTTGTTTCCCTAATTAGCTCATCACAGTGTATTATATTGAGGTCCCTGATTATACTATGGTTGTGCATTATTGTATTGCGGTGGTATTTCACATTGTTGCAGTGGTGCTCCAAACTATTGTGCATTGTTATGTTGTGGTTGTGCATGAAACTTTTTCGTGGGATTATACTATGGATATTACGCATTTTCATACTGCACATGTTGTGCAAATTATCCTCTTACATGTTCAACCTGCACGCTATATGTATTTTTAATCATTTATTTCACTATCTCCAAGGTTCTATAGTCCTTGTCTTCATGTCCAACTAACTTGCAAAATTTACAAAATGTGCTCTTTGGTACTGTTTGATACTTCTGCTTCAGGGGGTAGTGATAGGGATCATGCCCATGTGTTTTTCAAATCTCACCCCATGGCCCTCCTAAAGCTAAAGGGTTTGGAATACCCACTCCAATATACTGCAAAAATAATGGACACTCATTCTTGCGATGGCCTTATGTCCTGCACATTGTACACTAGGCATCTTCTCTTTTCTCCTTTCCTTTGTTCTGATTCAATTGGAATGTTAATTTCTTCAGATCTTGTTTTAGTTCTTCCATAGCTGGATATGTATGCTTGTACTGTTTTTCTTCTAATTGAAATGTTGCTTGCAGAGCCTCATCCTGGCTCTAGAATTTTTTATGTCTCAAAGGATACTTCAAGTGTGGCAACAGATAATTAAGAAACAAATTTCTATGATTGGTATCAACAATAGTGTACTTTAAGTTACCTTTTAGCCTCTTGAACTTCTGGTCTACTTCCTAGACCAATTTTCATGGTTGTTTCTTAATCTCTATCATTTCATTCATAAAATGGTCTTCTAAGATTGGTTTCTGAAATTCATTTATTAACTGCCTCTTCACCTTTGCTAGAGTCGTAGGAATTCTTGTTGGATTATTTTTTGCAAGACCCATGTATTATTCTAATGTACGGTCTCTAAATGTGATTTCCAACTRCGCAAGCTTTGTATCTTCATCTGTAATCCACTTTGTTGCCCATATCTTCTCATAAATAAACATTTTTTTTTCTAGATCATCTGACTCATCCCCTCGGAACTCTGGTAACCTAATAGTTGTATATTGTCCTACCATTGTGAAATTTGTTGAACTACCACCTATGTGYGGTGTAGATACTTGAATGCTACTTGTTGAACTTTCACTTATTCTATTGTACCCACGTCTTGTAAAAATTCTTCTACCACTAATCACTTGTTGGTTAACTGGTTTTTCTTCTTCAGATGTCTTAGTCCCACATGGGGTTGTGGGTTCCACACTAATTCGGATTTGGAATGGGGAGGCTCCTTCTTTGTCGAACCCATGAAATTTGGTTTTCCTCTCATATGTGGCGCACAAGATATCCTCAATCTACCCCGTGGCATAGAGACCATCTACCTATTCCTCATCATTGTCCAAGCCCTCTTTATCAGATACTATCATTTTATTTTTATTCATCCTATACTGGTAGGGTCATCCATTGTGCATCACACCTACTTTCATTATGATTTCCCTGGTGTTAGCACTCCGTAAATCTGTTCAGATGATAAATAGACGATGAAGGTAACTTTTTAAACCGACTTTGAAACCTGAAACTAGCCTTTCGGATGCGGAGAGGGCTCTCTAGAGGGGCGCGATCTTTGCACGGGATATGGATTTTAAAGAAATGTCTAGATTTAACACCTTTGATATAATGGTGTCTAGTTATATTGACGCAAGAAAATAAGACATGGGATATGGAGTCGATTCAAGAAAAAAAATAGAAACAAATGACTCGGTGAATTAACTTTGAGAGGATAAAGGCTAGGCGAGCAACAACCTTCAGTGAAAAATAGTAATGTGTAGTGAGGAGAACATATATGAAGTAACTCAAAGAACCACTGCGGGTGAATTTAGAGTTAGCTTTCAGAAGAAAATGTTTTGTCTAAGTGGCGCGAACAAGAGGCATTGCACAGCAAATCCACAGGTTTGAAAATTTGAAATAAACATAAAAATAAATGAATAAAGATAACAGGAAGCACATACACAAGGAAGGGAAAACAATACATCAAATTGCTACAACTAGAATCTTCACGTCAAAGTTACAGGACCTTTGCATTAAATTTCAGTAGAACTCAAATTACATACAATAGTTATTGCCTATATCAATTTTTCCAACCAACCTAGATTACATCGAAAATATGAAATATATAAACTAGGGCGCCACTTGGGATACCTTGCTTTCTAACTAATATCCCTAAAAAATAGGAAACCGAGTAGTATGCGTTAGAGACTCTTCGCATGACGCTTTCCAAAAATAAACAATAATCACATCTGTTTCCACATGACTGTTCGCAAATTTTCCACGAGGATCTGATCATCGATCAGGTCTTGATATGATGAATAGATGTGGAAGTGTTTCCCTTCGATCATATGTCTAAGTGAAAATGTATCTTCCAGGAACTCGCTATCTGCTATAACGGCTTTGATTTATGACGCGCACTCATTTTCTCGGAAAAACGTGTGCGACAAGTGGTTGTTTGATTGTCACGTGTTGGTTGTGGAGCCTAATTATCTTCCTGTTTCAGAGGCCTTTATTTTCAACCGTGTTTATACCCCATGAATACTTTACACCCCAGAAGAATGCACACTCATCTACGTGGGGGAGTGCAAGGGGGTGTTACCCCCCCTGCGAGGTCCGAGGGCAAGCGGGCCCCTGAAGGAAAAATTGCCTTGTAAAAGTATATTATAATTTCATTGTAAATCTAGACCGTTCATTATAAGGTCACAGATCTAACAGTAGAATTTACGTTAGGGTTTTTTTTCCCTAGAAGGCAACCCTCTCTTATGAGGGAAATTTATTGCAGCTAGGTATGATAGAGAATATTCTATTCTGAGATAGGAGACTATGAAATAAAGAAGAGGAAGTTACAGTGGGTTTGATGTAGGTTGTATCCCTTCGATTGTTGGATAATAATAAAGGAAGGACCTCGAAATTTTCTTTGGTGGACGTAGCCCACACTAGGTGAACCATGTATATTTGTGTCTCTACTGTATTGTGTATATTTTGTATTTTATTTCCACAATTTATTTTATTTTATTGCTCCACGATGTTGTTTTTCTAACCACTAGTATCAGAGCGAAAGGTAACTCACAGGAAAAGAGGGTTCTTGGTTCAAGTGGGAGCAATGTCGGAGGATGGAAAGTTTAGGGTCGAAAAATTTAATGGCCAAAACTACTAGTTATGGAAGATGTAGATGGAAGATTATTTATATCAGAAGGATATATTCCTACCATTGGGCGGAATAAGAAAGAATATGATGGCTATGAAGGACGAAGAATGGGAGATTCTTGACAGAAAGTCTCTAGGAATGATATGGCTGAGCCTGACAGCGTTGGTGGCTTTCAATATTTTGAAAGAAAAGACAATGAAGGGTTTGATGGATGCATTGGCTAAATTGTATGAAAAACGCTCGGTGTCTAATAATGTATTTCTAATGAATAGATTATTTAATATGAAGATGTCAGAAGGTGGGTTTGTTGTAGATCATTTAAATGAATTTAATACGGTTACTAATCAACTAGGTTCTGTAAAAGTGGACTTTGATGATGAGGTCAGGGCTCTTCTAATATTGTGCTCATTACCATAAATATGGAACGACTTGGTCATGGTTGTAAGTAACTTTGTCTCTGGTTCAAATAATTTAAAATTTGATTATTTTGTTGGTGTTATCCTTAGTGAGGAAATGCGACGGAAAATCACAAGTGAGACATCAGATAATGCATTGAACATGGAGAACAGGGGAAGACAAAAGGATAGAGGGAAGGGCTCAGGGAACCGTGGAAATTCTAGAAAGGGAAGATCCAAATCCAGACTTGGAAATATAGAGTGTTGGAATTGTGGGAATAAAGGACATATGAAGAAAGACTGCAGATCTCCAAAGAAACAAAGAGATGGACAACAAGAGAGAAATTAGGAAGCAAATGTAACAGGTGATGTGCTACACGATGCTTTGATTCTTTCTATAGATAATATTTCTGAGTCTTGCGTTGTAGATTCAAAAGCTTCATTTCATGACACACCCCATAGGAAAAATTTTCTAGATTATGTTCAAGGTGATTTTGGATAGGTTCATTTGGGTGATGATGCACCATGCAAAATTGTTGGAATGGGAAAGGTAAAAATAAAGAAAAGAAAAGGAAACCAATGGTTGTTGAAAGAGGTAAGACATGTTCCAGATCTAAGGAAAAAAATTATTTCAAAAGGACAGTTGGAAAGTGAAGGTTGCACATCCATATTTATAGATAAGACGTGGAAGGCCATCAAAGGATCATTGGTGATAGAAAAACGAGAGAAGGTAGGTACATTGTATTTATGTACTGGTAATACTGACTCTTCTATCTCTTTAGCTTCTACAGAAGTGGCTACAACACCATGGCATCATAGGCTTGAACATATGAGTGAGAAGGGGATGCAGATAATTAAAAAAATAAATTTGTTTCCAGATCTTAAACAAATTGATTTGGACTTCTATGTGTTAATATTATGGTAGCTTCGGGAGGTATTTACCTCCATGTGTAAACCTGACGAGAATAGAAGACTCCGAAAAGTAAGAGAAAACCCTAATGAGTTGGATAAAAACCCTAGAAGTATTGTTGGCTCAATAAGATAATTTATATTAGGTTATTAGCCTCCAAGAGAAGAAGTCGGCCAAAAATAATAAGAATATATTGAACAGACACATATCCAGAAGGAGAAGTCGGCCCCAACAAATCTGGCAGAACCAATATAAATACAGGGTGCCAGTTCTCATTTGACACATCTCAAAACTATAGTTCCCAGTTTGGTGCACACTGCAGTTCCCAGTTTGGTGTGCACATGTGGAGGAGAGCTGCAGGTGCAGCTACAACAGCAGCTAGTTTTTAGTATGAGCTTGGACTACCTCTTGGCTAAGGTTTGGACTATATGATTAGCTATTGTTGGTGCGCTATCCTTGGAGGAATATGCACTACACCTTGTTTGGCTATCTAGCCTAGGGTTTGCTTCCGGAGTAATTCTTAGTCAAGGTTAAGGTGCTCGAAGGGTGGCTTCGGCCTATGGTTGGGTGACGAGGGTATCGTCAATGGTAAAACGAGCACAGATTCTTCTATATTCTAACAGGTTATGGGCCCACACCTCCTTCATTCAGTCTAAACGTTGGAAGGAAACATAGCCGCTAGGATATTGAGTTCGTTGAGGAACTTCCGCTAGGGTTACTAGCAGAAGCAGCTCCCAAGACACTGTCGCTAGGGTTACTAGCAGGAACAGTTGCAGAAACCCTAAACCTCTTGTTGAAGAACCTTAAGTGAAGAGATTGACCTAATCTCCAGACAGATCAGTGTGCTGTATCCTAGAACATCTCTTGATACTCTCAGCAAGCCAAGACGTGAAGTTTGAATTTCTGGTCAAATCTAGGGTTTGACCAAGTCAAGCAAGACATGACTAACTCTATGAAGTCTGATAACAAGTTAGATGGAGCCTCTAACTTCATAGCATGGAAGACAAGGATTGACCTCATCCTTGCCAAGAATAAAGTGTTGGATATCGTGAAAGGAAAGATCGCGAAGCCATAGTTTGAAGAAGGAGAAAATAAAGAACCGCAGAACGTTACAACTATGGAGAAGTTCAAAGATGTTGACATCAATGCCATGAGTATCATAGTGGATTCCATAAAAGACCACTTGATACCCTACATATCCCATCTTGACTCATCAAAGAAGATGTACGATGCCCTAACAAATCTCTTCTCGGTCAGAAACATTGGACATGAAGATGAATGATGATGACAGCATAACATCATACTTTGTAAGAATCTCCCAGTTAAGAGATCAACTACGAGCTATTGAAGAGATCACTTCAGAGAAGGAATAGGTGAACATATTACTCAATGATCTTCCCAAGACATGGGATGCATTTTCCGCAAGAATGAACACAAGGAAGGAGTACCCGACATTTGAAGAACTTTGGACTTGCTATGCTCAAGAAGAATCAAGGATCAGTGCAAGAGAGAAACCCCAAAAGAAGTATGACGATCCAACTTTCACAGTAAGATTCAAGAACTTCAGGAACAAAAGGAAGTTTTTCTCAAGGAGGAAGCCAAATCAAGAGAAATACATTTCAAAAGTACAATGCTTCAACTGTCAAAAGTACGATCACTACAAGAATCAATGTCCTGAGCTAAAGAAAAGGAAGGAGAAACATGAAGCATCGATTGCCAAATAAAAAGAACCTACAAAGAAGACTAAGTAGAATGGAAGAGACTTCTTCTTCTAAAAAGGTAACAACACTCTCCTTATTTCTTTTACATATCTTGTTTGCATCGTCTCTATACATATCATGTATATCTATCTCTTGGAAGATAATGTGTTCCAAGAAGAACTATACCTATGGAAGAAGAAACAAGATGAAAATGGATATCATTAGGTAATACACATGAAAGGATGAAATACAAATCATGTAAAAGATATTAAGCCGAATCAATCATGAAAAGACTTAGAAGAAACAAAGACAAAAAGAAGTCAGCAATCAAGAGGAAATTGGAAAAAGACTTATGATGTTTTGTAGAAGATAACAAAATGGAAGCGTGGAATCTGTTAGACAAGAGAGCCAATTATATATTGCAGAAAACAATAAGGATGCAGATGGAAGTGTGGACTCTGTTAGATGGAGGGATCCAATTATATGCACCCCTACATGAAGCAAGGGTTAGGAGGGAGCTAATCCTATGATCCATTGAAGATGATGAAATATATACATCCATGGTAGCAGCCATGAAAGACAGTACGTGTTCAGTTCAACCACAAAAGAAAACTTCTTTGAAGAGAAGCCTTAAAGTATTCTTGGTTGTCCATCCAGATCTGTGATCCTATGATGAAAGGAAGAAATGGAATCTCTAGGGCATGCAATCTATAAGCCTAGAGAACTAAAGAAACACATGAAGATTCCAAGAAAGAAAGAAAAGCCAGAACAACTAGTCATTGTATCAAGAATCATAAGACTATCAGCCTTATATAAACTCAATAAAAGAAATCAAGCAAAGGAACTGAAAGTCATGATGAAGAACAGTGTATGGAAGACTTATGAATGATAGCATTGCGAGGATCTAGAACTAGAGGTTCTCCCAGATGGAGGGAGAAGACTATGATGATTACTTGTTCCAGTACACCAAAATTATCTCCACATGAGTCATTATATCATCCGCAACATCCATGAGTCAGAACTCTACATCAGATGAATGCAAAGAATGTTCTCCAGAGAATTTGAATAAAGAGCGTATGAAGAGCAATCTCAAGACCTTGAGGCATACCAGAAAAAGACTCCTTTACACAGTTAGAAGAAGGTAACTTGGTGGAGAACCTCCAGTGCATAGCAGAAGCATGGTGAAGACTTTCTATAACATCAAGATGACTACTCAGTAGATCAGATCTCATGATGACAGAAGAAGTGCCACATGGATATGTTCTAGTTTCCCAACTATGATATACTCTATTATTCAGATCTACATGAAGCCTTCACAGTGTTCCAAACTAAAGTACATTTGAAATCAAGCATTACATTATCCATGATGAAGTCCAGAAAGGAGAAAATGATTCTCCAATAAATATCTCCACAGATAAGCAGATAAGCAAACATTTTGGTAAAGCTTCTATACAAGATAAAAAAGTTTGCGTACTCAAGCTAGAGATCGTGGAAACAACTTCCTTCTTATTGAAAAATGAAGAAAAGACTCTTCAAGTTAGGAGGGAGCACTAAAAACATTATTGAAGATATTCATCTTTAAATTTGAAAAATAGTCCATCTTGGACAGATGATTTCCTGTTCGGAAAGTGGATTGAGACTTCTGACGGACAATCAATTTCCATTGTGGTTAACATGGGAAGTAGTCTAATTGTTGATGTATCATAGACAATGAATTCCCATTGTGGTTAACGTGGGTGGTGGTCTAGGGCAATCTTTCTTCTTGAGGGTTACTCAAGAAGACTAGACCGCCTCGCCAAACAACGATTTCTTATTTTGTTTAACATGAGGAATGGTCCATTTTGGAGGTTGATGCAGGACAGTCTTTTCCTCTTATGGTCAACAGAGGAAATGGTCTGGACAATCATTCCTTAGGGTTTATACATTCTCTCCAGGGTGCACTTTGATTAGTGTAGGAGGAATGGCCCAAGGTGGGGAATAGTCTAGGCTCAACAATCAGGGACAGACATTCCTTAGGGTTTATACATTCTCTCCAGGGTGCACTTTGATTAGTGTAGGAGGAATGGCCCAAGGTGGGGAATGGCCCAGACTCAGCATTCCTTAGGGTTATACATTCTCTCCAGGATGCACTTTGATTAGTGTAGGAAGAATGGCCCAGGGTGGGGAATGGTCCATGTTCAGAAGACAGGACAATTATTCTTCCTTGTTTGAGAAGAATAGTCTAGATATCTCATTGTTCTACTCCGAGGGAAGATATTCTTTCATATCTCAAACATGTGAGTGAAAGATTGGCCTAGATAATTCAATTTATATCATAACATTGTTTATGTGCAGGTTGCTATCAGATGTTTGTTATGAAGACAATAGATATAGACTACTGTGTTGGATATGTTCCACTGTTTGTGAGGCAGATATTCTTTCAGAGCTCATAGATGTAAGTGAAAGATTGGCCCAAATAATTCAGTATATATCATAACATTGTTTCTATGCAGGTTGTTATCAGATGTTTCTTATGAAGACTGTATGACAGTAGATGAAGACCACTGTGGTGGATATGTTCCACTGTTCGTGACTATGCGGTGTTGATCAAGTACTTGTGTGCTACTTGGTGTGGTAGTGAACCACTAGATTGTAGTTATGTACTACTATGGATAGACACAATTGTGTTCTATTTTTGTTCTAACTACCTTGAAGACTATCAACAGTTTATTGGAAATAATCACCATCCAGGCAAATGATGAACAGAGATTTTCCAGACGGAAATTGGTTCAGAGCATTTACTCCTCTAGATTATAAGAGTGGATATTGTATCACTCTATGGTGTGAGTGACTTATCCAACATCATGTCTAATTACTCATATGAAGTATGGTTTCGAGAGATGATGCAGTTGGTGGTGATGGTGATGCTCATGATATAGTCATGAAATAGTCTAGACGACTATATTGATGCTACTAGGTAAATGGTATGTTTTTGTGCTCAAGTCCATTACCTGTAATACCTCCCTAGCTAGGAGGGAGTGTTAATATTATGGTAGTTGCGGGAGGTATTTACCTCCATGTGTAAACCTAACGAGAATAGAAGACTCTGGAAAGCAAGAGAAAACCCTAATGAGTTGGATAATAACCCTAGAAGTCTTGTCGGCTCAAGAAGATAATTTATATTAGGTTATTAGCCTCCAAGAGAAGAAGTCGGCCATAAATAATAAGAATATATTGAACAGACACATATCCAGAAGGAGAAGTTGGCCCCAACAAATCTAGCAGAACCAGTATAAGTACAGGGCGTCAGTTCTCATTTGACACATCTCCGAACTGCAGTTCCCAGTTTGGTGCACACATGTGGAGGAGAGTTGCAGGTGCAGCTGCAGTAGCAGCTAGTTTTTAGTATGAGATTGGACTACCTCTTGGCTAGGGTTTGGACTATCTGATCAACTATTGTTGGTGCACTATCCTTGGAGGAAGATGCACTACACCTTGATTGGCTATCTAGCCTAGGGTTTGCTTCTAGAGTAATTCTCAGTCAAGGTTAAGGTGCTCGAAGGGTGGCTTCGGCCTATGGTTGGGTGACAAGGGTATCGTCAATTGTAAAGCGAGTACACATTCTTCTATATTCTAACACTGTGAGCATTGTGTTTATGGAAAATAGAAGAGAGTCAGATTTCTCAGAGTCGGAAAAGAAAAGAAGAGTGAAAGGTTAGAGCTTGTGCATACAAATGTATGGGGACCAGCTCAGGTATCATCTCTTGGTGGGTCTTGTTATTATGTTACTTTTATTGATGATGAAACTAGAAAAACTTGGGTTTATTGCATTCGACAAAAATCTGATGCTTTTGATACTTTTAAGAAATGGAAAGCTTTGGTTGAGATTGAGATAGGAAAAAAGTTGAAGTGTCTCAGATTAGATAATGGAGGTGAATATTTAATCAAGGAGTTTGATGATTACTATTCATACCATGGGATTAGTAGAGAGAAGATAATTCCAAGAACACTACAAGAAAATGGTGTGTCAAAAAGGATGAACAGGACAATCATGGAGCGTGCAAGGAGTATGAGATTGCATGATAGTTTTCCCTTACAGTTCTGGGCAGATGTTGTAGATATTGTTGTTTAATTAATAAACCGAGGACCTTCAATCTCTTTGGTTGGTATAATTCCAGAGGAGGCATGGACAAAAAAATTGGTAAACTATTATTTTTTGAAGACTTTTGGTTGTGAAGCATTTGTCCATATTGATAAACAAAATATAACAAATCTTGAGGCAAAATCCAAGAAGTGTACCTTTATTGGATACGGTGTTAATGATTTTGGTTATCGCTTATGGGATTATGAAAATAAAAAAATCATTAGGAGTAGAGATGTCATATTCAATGAGAAGGTCATGTACAAAGATCAGTTGCAGGGAAAGAAACAGGAAAAAGAAAAACCAGAATACACACTGCTTGATGAGATCACTGGAATTTTTTTTCCAAAGGAACCAAAAAATCAAAATGTACAACAACATGAGGAACATGTACCTCAAACTCCTGCAAGTGTGGTTAGAATATATATTGGATTAAGTATACCCCCTGAATGATACTCTCCTTCATTGTATTATTTATTATTGGCTGATTCTGGTGAACCAGAATGTTATGGTGAGGCAATGCAGGTAGACACCAAAAAGAAGTGGGAGAAAGGCATGAAGGAGGAAATGGATTCCTTGGTAAATAACCAGACTTGAGATTTGGTTCAGTTCCCTACAACGAAAAAAACATTGCAGAATAAATGGGTTTACAAGTTGAAGGAAGAAGATGGAGGAGAAAAGTGATACAAGGCTAGACTTGTTGTAAAGGGGTTTGCACAAAAGAAAGGTATAAATTTCGATGAAATATTTTCTCCTGTTGTTAAAATGTTTTCGATTAGGAATATTTTGAGTCTCGTGGCAGTAGAAGATTTGCATATTTAACAATTAGATGTAAAAACAACTTTTCTCCATGGGGATTTGGAGGAAGAGATTTATATGCAGCAGCCACAGGGGTATGGGGTCAAAGGGAAGGAGAATTTGGTATGCATATTGAAGAAGATCTTGTATGGCCTAAATCAAGCTCCAAGGAAGTGGTATTTGAAGTTTGACAGGTTTATGACAGAACAGGGTTATAGTAGATGTCATTCTAATCACTGTGTTTATTTTAAAAGGCTAGAAAATGGAAGCTATATTATCTTGCTATTGTATGTATATGACATGCTTGTTGCAGGGTCTAATATGCAGGATATAAATGTGCTCAAGAATAAATTAGCTAATTCATTTGAAATGAAGGATTTGGGTGTTGCAAATAAAATCCTTGGTATGAGAATAACAAGAGACGGGAAAATTCACAAATTGACATTGTCTCAGGGTGAGTACATAGAGAAGGTGTTGGAGAGGTTCATAATGCAAAATGAAAAACTAGTTAGTACACCTTTCACCAACCATTTCAAATTAACTAAATAAATGTGTCCCAAGACATAGGAGGAGATAGAATACATGTTCAGGGTCCCTTATTCATCAGCAATTGGAAGCTTGATGTATGCAATGGTTTGCACAAGACTAGATATTACACATGCAATGGGAGTTGTGAGTAGGTACATGAACAATCTAGGTAAAGAACATTGGGAGACAATAAAGTGGATTCTCAGGGATTTGAGAGGTACTGCACTCATGCATTATGTTTTGGAGGATCAAACACTTTTCTACAAGGATATGTTGATTCAGATATGGCAGGTGATAAAGATAGCAGGAGGAGCACCACATGGTATGTTTTTACTATAGGTGGAACAACAGTAAGTTAGATTTCAAAACTACAAAAGGTTGTTGCACTTTCAACAACAAAAGCAGAGTATGTTCTTGCTATAGAGGCTAGTAAAGAAATGATTTGGTTATAGAGGTTTATGGAGGAATTGGGAAAGAAGTAAGAGAACAACATGTTGTACTGTGATAGTGAGAGTGCCATTCATATTGCAAATAACTTATCCTTCCATTCGAAGACTAAGGATATATAGCTGAGGTACCATTTCATATAATCTGTCTTGGAAGATGGACATTTCAACTTGGAAAATATACACACTCGCCAGAATCCTGCAAACATGTTAACAAAGGGAGTAACCAGGGAGACACTGAGTTATTTCTCACTTTCAGTTGGTCTTCAAGCATGAATATGAAGATGATAATTTTTCTAGTTCCAAGAAGGTTCATATTACATCATATACAACAACAATGGAGTTTTTGAGACAATCTCCTAGTGGGAGATTATTGGTTGTGGAGCTTGATTATCTTCCTGTTTTAGAGGTCTTTATTTTCAGCTGTGTTTATACCCCATGAAGACTTTACACCCCAGAAGAATGAACACTCATCCACGTGGGGGAGTGCAGGGGGGGTTACCTCCCCTACGGGGTCTTGGGGGGCTATCCGCCTAGCTAGGGGGTCTGAGGGCAAGCGGGCCCCCGACGGGGATTCTGGGGTGAAGCCCTCAAAGGAAAAATTGCCTTGTAAAAGTATATTGTAATTTCATTGTAAATATGGGCCGTTCATTATAAGGTCATAGATTTAATAGTAGAAGTTATGTTAGGGTTTTTTTCCCTATAAGTCAACCCTCTCTTATGAGGGAAATGCATTGAGGTTAGGTATGATAGTGAATATTGTATTATGAGATAGGAGACTGTGAAAGAAATAAGAGGAGGTTACAATAGGTTTGTTGTAGGTTGTATCCCTTCGATTGTTGGATAATAATAAAGGAAGGACCTAGAAAATTTCCTTGGTGGATGTAGCCCACACTAGGTGAACCACTTATATCTGTGTCTCTATTGTATTATGTATCTTATTTATTTTATTTCTGCATTTTATTTTATTTTATTGCTCTGCGATCCTGTTTTTATAACATCACGACTATTATCAAAATGGTAGCTTGATTTAGGGAAATGTGTCCTTCAAAACTACCAAGATTTGTCTGTTGTTTGCGGATGCAGAGGCAAACACCATCTAAACTTGTTTTTTCTACGCGCTGGCGAGAGCCGTGCGGGTGTCCCTCTGGGTCACTTCGCATTCCCTAGAATGATTTGTATGCCTTTCCTCTAACAACCTATGTTCTTCGCCCAGCTGTACAATGGTGTCTTTCGCCTCTCTGAGTTGTATTTTTAGCCATGCCACATTCTTTTCGTGACCTTGCGTTGTTCATGCTTCCATAGTCTTTTTCACTAGCTGTTGCCTCAACTCCATTTTTTCCAAGTAGATTTCAATGATAGCCAGCTTTGCCTGCTTTAATTACTGAGATGGATCTTGATCATTCGCTCCTGTGGTATCCATTTCCCTTGTTCTTCTCCTTCTTTCATGGCTCAATCCTCCAGCAGGATCTAGCCAGATGATGCACATGAGTAGTTATTTGGCCACTGATATAGCACATGACTCTTCTTTACTCGAGCTTCCACAAATTCCTTCTTCTTCTTTGGCCTACCCCTTCTCTAAGGTATTTTTTGTTGGGGAGACAGGGATTCTACTATATTTCCTCCTTGCACAAGTCTTTCTGCTTCAGGTTCCATGCAGTTTAATCTAATCATCTCTGTGGGTAAAGGAATAACTCCTTTCATGTCCTTCGGAATGCCTGTTGTAGGTGAGAATGACTCCCAGTCATTCCGGGGCTTAGACTTGGAAAAACAAATTCTCTACGCACCTTTCCTTATGCTTTGGGAGGTCACCATGGCGCGACCAATATGTATTCTATGTGTAGTATATTCGGCAAATGCACAGGGAGGGAATTTTGATCAACTTGAACTGGAAAGGGAAATTGCAAACAGAGTGTGGGTCTGGTTTCACGACTGATATGGGTGTTGAGCATATGAAATTTATAATGAATCGGGAAGAAGGAGGAATCGTGTCAGAGAATAGTGAATTCATGGCGACGGGATGTTTTGAATCGAATTGCAAATTTTCCATGGCACATCCCTGCGTGTAGAACGTAGGCAATAAGGTTTTCAGGGCATGCATGATATGAATGACGTGATTTTTCATTCCCTCGGCCTTCATGATCAACTAATAATAGTTGTTTCACTTGCCGATGTGACTTTCATTAACTACTTGACTCAACCTGGAGCACATAGAGACTAATTTCTTAACAAGACTCGACTCTTTGGAAAAGACATACCTATTCCACTTATGCATGTTTCGACTCTGACATCCCTTCCCATTTCCAAGGGCCAACCAACCACTTGATAAATTTGACCCCACGGTGCTACGTACCTGACTTCACATGTTTGGGTGCATGGGCCATAACCAGACTAAAACCGACTCTAAATGGAAAGAAAAATGGTGGCTCTAATAGTTGGCTCCAATGGGAATGCTATCCTCCTCGCGAGGTAGCAAAGAATAGTAGACCAAGTGCCTGACCATTGGGATTTATTCGAACTTCAGACATTGAGAGAAAAAAAAAATCATAGAAAAAAAATAAACTAAACCTATCGACGCAGCTTCTAAAACTTCAGCATAAACTTAGGGCCTTCACTTCAGGCTTCAATTTTCTGCTAACCTACTAACCTCACGCAAAAAAAAATAAAAGAACTATTTACAATGATGCATGACTTAAATGAATTTTATTTCGTCAGATACTGCTTGAGGAACCTGTTGTTTATAGGGCCCCAACCAAGGCATTCTCCATTTAATCCTTCCAGGAAATAAGCATGGTTCCCGTAGTACGTGTTGATTTTGAAAGGACCTGTCCAAAGGTGGTCGAACTTTTCGTGCTTCCCTTTATCTTCAATTCTCATGTCCCATCTCAGCACCAGTTCCTCTATCTTAAAATATTCCTGCTTATAACATTTGTTGAAGTCTTTCTTCATCCTCTCCTGATGGAGTTGTGATCGGTTATACACCTATTCCCTTGCCAGTTGTGTGTGAATTAGCTAGTTTATTCTCCTCTGTGCATCATTTGGCTCGACCTCCAACTCTTGCAACAAATTTCTGATGAGTGGTCCCAGTGAGGTAGCGAAAATTATGTCTGCGTCGTATACGATCTGGAAAGGCAATGTTGAGATAGACTTCTTGGTGGTGACCTGATATGCCCACAGTGCATAGATAAGATTTTTATGCTAATCTTTCTTATTTTCTTGCAGGAGTCTTTTGATGATCATAGTTAAGCTCTTATTTGAGGATTTTGCTAACCCGTTTCCTTGTGGATAGTATGTTGTTGAATGCCCCAGGGTTATATTATAATCCTGACAAAATTTTCCCATCCTCTTAGACTTGAATGTGACTACATTGTTTGCTATGATCTTGACAGGACATCCAAACCTTGACAAGATGTTTTTCTCCAGGAATTGGATGATGACTACGTCGATAGCTTGCTTTGTGGGGATTGTCTCTATCCATTTCATGAAGTAGTCAATGGCCATGAGTATCCATTTGTGTTGCGCAGAGGATGGTGGATTTATTTCTCCTATGAAATCTAGACCCCACTACATGAAAGGTTCTTTGACTGAGATCAGCTTTAGTGGTAGGGGCTACAACTTTCTTCTCTCATAAAAAATATGACATTTGTGGCAGCTAGAGACCTCTTTATACATGTCAGTGAAGATTTTAGTCTATTAGTAACTTTCCCTTAGGATTTTGTGTGTGGTGGTTTTATAGTAGTGGTGTCCCCCGCAATCACCTTTGTGAAATTCTTTTATTACCTGCTTCACATCATCTTCCAACAAACAACTTAGCAATATTCCTCCAGGGTCTTTCCATTAGAGTGAATTGTCCAGGATGCATAACTTAACTGCTTTAAGCTTGAGAAATCTAGCCTTAGTCTTACTTACACCCGGAGGGGCTTAGAGATTCTCCAACTCATAGATGATGTCTACATACCATGGCGAATCAATGGACTCTTAAGAAACCTCGACAATTTTTTCTTCTTGAGGGAATTCTGAGAGATCAATGATCAAATTCATACCTACAACGTCACATTCCGAATGTGCCATTAACTTCACCATACCCTGACCCTTGATCAGTTTTGTAGGATTTCTCTCAAGATCGTATTCCAGCATGGCCACTATCAAATTGCCTCTTGTTGGCCCTTGACCAAGTTTTGGGAGTTTCTTGATCATGTTGACCTATTTTGGGACTTCAACAGCCTATCAAAGGAGGAGCACAGGATGAAGTGGAGATCACGGGATCTTGGCCCCCTTTTGGGCCCCTTTCTGGGATATGGGAATATGTAATGGGAATGGGATGTCGACCCATGGGTTTACCCATGTGTAGGCCTATTTTGTAATATATATATATATATATATATATATATATATATATATATATATATATATATATATATATANGGCCATATAGAAGAGGAGTAGAGAAGTGCATCTATGTGATGATATGCTAAGTGCTAAAGGCGAAGTTCTAGTATGAATTGTAAGGGCTTTGTGTTGTAACACAAGGAAGAAGGATCTAGTGTGCTGCGCAGATATTTCGTCCTATGTGAAGAAGGGTTCTAAGAATCCATGTTGTAACTGAATGATTGAGATAATAAAGAAGCAGAATTGGTGGACGTAGCCCCAAGGTAGGGGCGAACCATGTAAACACTATGTTATGTGCTTTGTCTTGATGTGTTCACATGTTATTTGCTAAGTGCTTTGATATGTTTAGATAGATCTACTTCTACTTTGTGCTTATGATATGTTAGAATATTAGAGATGATCAAGATAGTCATGCTTAGTGCTTGATATGCTCATTTTGATCCATTTATATATGCTAAGTGCTTAAATACTGTAGATTAGTGTGAATGCTGTGAAGCTCTGTTTTATCAGTGAAGTGAATAGTGATTCCATATTGAGTAACTTACGGTGCTAAGAGTTGTATTAAGTGTTATAACCACAGATATGTGTCCCAGCTAAGGTTGCAAACACCTGAGTCTTGCAACCACTCCTACCTCTACCTCATGTGAGACTTCATCTGCTTCGTAGGTGTCACCGAAAGGGCCAGTAGTTAGGGATTTGTTGGTGCGCTTTTGTAGTGTTGAACCCTGGGTCTGCCCATGGGCCAACAAATGGTTCTATTCCCGGGACTTGAAACTATGATTGTTGGGAATGGAGAAAGAATAAGCTTTGTGCAAAGAGTTGACCTGGAAGCTTTGTGCATAGATCTGTGCCCTGGTGCGCAATATTATACTTGACTTATAAAGCTCTGTGCTAAAGAAAGAAGGTTAGATCTGAAAGAAAGAAGCCCAATTTGAAGAAAATAAGTTAGATCTAAAAGAAAGAAGTCCGATCTGAAGAAAGAAGATCAAATCTGATGGAAAGAAGCAAGATCTAAGTGCTTGCTGCTCTAAGAAAGGTAAAAGTAATAATCTATTATTAAAAGAGGTAAGATATGTAAGCTTTGTGCTCTGATAAAGGTAAAGATAGTAATTTTTTTTAGATCTGAACGCTTTGTGCTATGTAGAAGTAAGATAAGTGGAAATTTTTGTTTCTAGAGTATGGATCTAGGTATGTTTAATAAAAAATTTCCTAGTTTGAAAACTAGGGTATTGATAGATGAAAGAAGATTTGATATTAATAGATCTAAAAAGAATAGTGAAAGATATGTTATACCTACGCATAGAAAGAATGTTTGGACTAACAAATGGATGCAGGATCCTAGAAAGAATTTGTTACAAGTTATGTACCATCTTCCTAGTTCACAGTATAGGAGAAGATGGGGATCATTTAAAACAAATAGAGGATTAACCATGTGTTACACTTGCAGAAGACTAGGACATCTGGCTAAGGAATTCCTTGGTAGAATACCTAGTTGCCTCTATTTTCAAGCTCTAGACCATGAAGTACTGGATTTCCCTAGAAAAATTGCTAATATTTAAAGAATGATTCTGAATCAAGAAAACCCTAAGGAAGATCTATAATTTATGGAAGAATCCTAGAAAGGATCCGAGCAAGCATTGCTACAGATAAAAG
The DNA here is from genome assembly GCA_032191745.1 of Picea mariana. Lineage (NCBI taxonomy): Eukaryota > Viridiplantae > Streptophyta > Pinopsida > Pinales > Pinaceae > Picea > Picea mariana. The sequence goes on from JASDQU010100570.1 coordinate 249,155, forward strand.
AAACCCTGAATAACCACCAACATGACAGCTTGTCAGAGATCTTCAAAGAGAAAGAATGCATCGAAGAAAGAATAGGATACTTTGACCTTGACTATGTTCTAGATGAGGAATCACAGGTGAATATCATGACAGAGAGCACTTGGGAAACTATAGAGAGGCCTACTATGATTCCTTCATTAGGAGGGATAGGATTATTCATAGGAAAGCTAGTAAATCTGTGTGGGAGGATCTCCCTAATACCTATGACTGTCAATGGAACTTCATTGAAAGAAGATTTTGATATTATTAAATTTATTGAATATAGTGCCCCATTTGCCATGTTAATAGGAAAACCTTGGATTAATAGAGATCAAGCTAGACAGAAAGAAGAAGAAGAAGTTTTGGAACAGAAAAAGCAAGATTTAAAATATTTTATGACTAGAAGGATCACACGCTTGATTAAAGAACATGAGATTAGATAAAAGATATTTAATGATAGTAACCCAGATGTAAAAGTTAAGAGAACACTAGAGGATTCACAAAATATTGAAGTACCTATCCTAGACAAAGAAGAAGTATTATCCAAGAACCCTAGGGAAGAATCTCAATAGCGCGCAGTGATTATGTCAAAAGAAGATAAGAACCAGAATGGAAAAAGAACTATCGAGATGAAGCTCACTGGAAAAAAGGATATAAAGTTAAGAAAGAAGAGGGGTAAGACTGAAAAGTTACAAGAGGTTCTAGAGGAGGCCTCGGAGAAAGAAAAATTACAGAATTGGAGCTTCGCCAGGATATTAGAACAACGACACATGGCACTTCGCCATGCCGAAGCAATATAGTCATTGGGGATATTATAACCGTTCGATCAATGCTTCAAACGGGCAGAAAATAAATAAAGGTTCATCATGATACCATTGGACCGTGCCATAACATATCGAACATGATTTAATAGAGGCTCATACCCGTTGCAAGCAAACCGTTGTCAAGTTACCTATTTATCTCATCGCGCCATGCACTGAGAACACTTTTGCTAATTGAGAATTTGAGCTCGCAGACTAAGCTAAGTTTATACAATGATCACCGCACTCTTACTCTTTAGCTTAGTACTGTATCTAAGTTGTTACCCAAACCCGTGATTGTTCACCCTGAGTGTGCATGTCAGATGAATTGAGTGTCACAGAGAAAGTTGTTGAAGAAGTTTTGATCAACTTGATAACTGAGAGAGTCATGTTGATGTATGAAGGAATCCATGCTTCATCCACAAGGAAAATACAAGCATCTCTGTCCACTTCTCAAGCTTTAGTGTCACAGAGAAAGTTGTTGAAGAAGTTTTGATCAACTTGATAACTGAGAGAGTCATGTTGATGTATGAAGGAATCCATGCTTCATCCACAAGGAAAATACAAGCATCTCTGTCCACTTCTCAAGCTAGACCATCTTGGCACAGAGACGATCTTGTGAATTCCAAGGTGATTCTGAGCATTTTACCCACCTATCTACCACCTCTAAGTGACACAATCAATCATGACAATGTACCTAGAGAATTTGAGTATGCTTTGGTCATTACGTACCTTCCGAAAGGGATACACGCAGTGCATGCAGACCAAGATAAGATCGCAGTGTTGAAGTTTAGCAACTTCAACCTCGGTGACTGGAAGGTGTAAAACATGCTCGTCTTGTACAAGTATCTAAACAGAACCAAGGGAAAGAACTCGAAGATTGTCCCCTAGTCATGGACCATGAACCTTGCGTAGTCCACGTTGCTTAATGTCATGAAGATTCCTCACTTCGGTAGGCACCAAGAAGTGAATGCATGCATCAAGTTGTTGTTGTCCTGCTACCATTGTGGATATTTGTGGTTGAACCACTGCATCATAGTGGATATGATGTTGATCAATCGGATCATTGGGATAAGCATGCAAGGCCTTGACCAACAAGATTTCTATCCTAGGAAAACCATGGATCATGCTCTTGCATATAAGATTAAAGACACCTATGGAGATGTCGAGAAAGGAATGCGAGGCTACAAGGTAGCCTCTATCCAGAGTGGCGCAGTTCGTCTAGCCTATCAATTGATCACAAGAAAGTTAGTTAACAAGAGCCAACCCACCCAAGTGACTGTATTTGTAGTCGACCTCACAGGAAAGTGCGTAGAGGGCCTACAAATGAATTGGGTGAAGTACCTTGTAAACCAGTTGGAACTAGACTACAGGGAAGAACAAGACCAAGGATATTAATTCCACTTCAGTTGGCTTCTCATCTTGATCGCTTTCATCACATGGGAGATGCCAAAAGGTGTGACCTTCCCAGACATTGATCCCTTTGAACCTCTGGCCATGAATTTTAGTACATTGTGGTACTCCAGTGACATGAACAAGAAATGGCAATCAAATGTCGTATTCCATGCTTATTACAACCAACTAAAGACAACCATCCAGTTTGAGCCTTGTATAACCCCAACACTCTCCATAGGTTCAGTCCCTTGATGAAATTCAGCATGGATAGCCATTTCATATATATCACAGTGCACACTGATGAGCATAAACAACAGTTGCAATCATACTACAAGCTGGCCAAGGAAGACTAAGAAATGGTCGGTGAACCTCCTCATCCCAGCAGACCCCATGGAGCTATATAATATTGACAATCTAGAAGCAGCACACAATACACCTGGATCAAGCAAGACCAAGAAAAATGAAGAAGCTCAATATGTAAGAAGTACCTCAACGAAGACTGCTTCTATCTCACCTAAGCAAGGAGGTGATGGTAGAGAGATAGATGGCACAGAATTTGAACAAAAGAAAGGAAAAGTTACACCACCTAGAGATGAGGAGGACCCCTCGAAGAAAAGGAAGGTTTCTCCTCTGTAACCTTCTTCTATAAATAAGTCGAGAGAATCTATGACTAAAATGCAGACCACCCTAACCTCAGACGACTTTGACTTCATCATCGCAGCACTGAATGATGCTTCACTAGAGATAGTAGAGAAGCAAGAGGCTCAGCAAGAAGAGATATACAATCAGATCAAGGTTGAACTTCAAGGAGTGCAGTAGACACTACAATCCATCTGCGTAGTTTCCACTACACCTCTACCATCGAAAACACTAGAACTAGGAGATGAGCCAGCTCAACTCCACCAGATTGCTGATATAGTCCAAGCTCACATTCGACGAGCACAGGAGGAGACAACATAATCCACCCAGGCTTTAGCACAAGTACAAGGAATCCTTGAAGAGAAATGAAGTATTGTAGAATGGGAGAATCTTTCTCTCCAAGTAAAGTCCGATGAAGAAAAATCCTAGCTGCATAAAGAAAAGGAATAGTTGCTCGCAGAGCAACTCAAAGTTAAGGAAATGGTCAACAAAGCACTTCTCTCTATGAAAATTGTCGAAGTAAAGGCCGAAGAGAGAGTTCCACAACAGGTGGCACAACTCAAAGAAGTGATCCAACAGCTCCAACAGTGCATCTCAGATCTATAATTACACACTGTACCCAAGACCTTGCAGGACGTAAGGGACCAGTGAGAAGAAACTTCCCGCAGTGCAGTTGACAGATTAAAATCTCTTGCATTAGAATGCAAGAAGCTAAGTAACCACAATGGCCAGACATATGAAAACCTCACTGAGAACTTGAAGTTATAGAAACTGGAGTCACAGCTCCAGGAAGCGAAGCAACATGCAGATACACTACAGGTGCAACTGAAGGCCCTGCCAGTTGTAGAAATAATGAAGAGGTCTCAAGAACAACGCACAACTCAGCAGGAGATCCATATGCTTCAAAGAAAAGTGATCGAATTCACTCAATGACTTCAACCTGTGCAAGATAAGGCATGCCAGTTGTTTACAGAGGTAGAGAGCTGAAGAGTAGAGTTATAAGAGGTTGTCACCGCAATAGAACAATGCCTAGAAGGGCCAATGAATGACACAGTAATCTAGGAGTTCGCCAAACAAGAGGCCACAACAAAGCAACAAGTCGAAGCAGCTTGAGCCAAGCTCGAGGTGTTTGAGGTAGAATTGCTCAGACTAGAGTGACTCGGGATGAGTCACATGTGAGTGTTGGGGGCCTGTTGGCCCTTGACCAAGTTTTGGGAGTTTCTTGGTCATGTTGACCTATTTTGGGACTTCAACAGCCTGTCGAAGGAGGAGCACAGGATGAAGCGGAGATCATGGGATCTCAGCCTCCTTTTGGGCCCTTTTTTGGAATATGGGAATATGTAACAGGAATGGGATGTCGGCCCATGGGTTTACCCATGTGTAGGCCTATTTTGTAATATATATATATATATATATATATATATATAGTTGTCTAGGCCATATAGAGGAGGAGTAGAGAAGTGCATCTATGTGATGATATGCTAAGTTCTAAAGGCTAAGTGATAGTACGAATTGTAAGGGATTTGTGTTGTAACGCAAGGAAGAAGGATCTAGCAAGCTACGCAGATCTTCTATCCTATGCGAAGAAGAGTTTTGAGGCTCCGTATTGTAACTGATTGGATGAGATAATAAATAAGAAGAATTGGTGGATGTAGCCTCAGGGTGGGGGTGAAACATGTAAACACTGTGTTATGTGATTTTTTCTTTGTCTTGATGTGTTCACATGTTATTTTCTAAGTGCTTTGATATGTTTAGATAGATCTACTTCTGCTTTGTGCTTATAATATGTAAGAATATTAGATCTGATCAAGATATTCATGCTTAGTGCTTGATATGCTCATTTTGATCCATTTATATATGCTAAGTGATTAAATACTGTAGATTAGTGTGAATGTTGCGAAGCTCTATTTTATCAGCGAATTGAATAGTGATTGCATATTGAGGAACTAACGGTGCTAAGAGTTGTATTAAGAGTTATAATCACATATCTATGTCCCAACTAAGGTTGCAGACACCTGAGTCTTGCAACCACCCCTGGCTCTACCTCAGGTGAGATTTCATCTGCTTCGTAGGTGTCACCAAAAGGGACGGTAGTTAGGTATTTGTTGGTGCGCTTTTGTAGTGTTGAAACCTGGGTCTTCCCCTGTGCCAACAAATGGTTCCATTGTCAGGACCTAATACTGTGATTGTTGGGAACTGAGAAAGAAAAATCTTTCTGCAAAGAGTTGACCTGGAAGCTTTGTGCGTAGATTTGTGCCCCAGTGCACAGTATTCAACTTGACTTATAAATCTTTGTGCTAAAAAAGAAGGTCAGATCTGAAAGAAAGAAGCCCGATCTGAAGAAAATAAATCAGATCTGAAAGAAAGAAGCCTGATCTAAAGAAAGAAGATCAGATCTAAAGGAAAGAAGCAAGATCTGAATGCCTGGTGCTCTAAGAAAGGTAAAAGGAAGAATTTCTAATTAAAAGAGGTAAGATTTGCAAGTCCAACTGTGCCATTAACTTCACCAAACCTTGATCCTTGATCAGTTTCATAGGCTTTCTCTTGAGATCGTATTCCAGCATGGCCGCTATCCACTTGCCTCTTGTTGGCCCTTGACCAAGTTTCGGGAGTTTCTTGGTCATGTTGACCAATTTTGGTACTTCGACAGCCTGTCGAAGGAGGAGCATAGGACGAAGCAGAGATCACGAGATCTTGGCTTCCTTTTGGGCCCCTTTTTGGGATATGGCAATATGTAATGGGAATGGGATGTCGGCCCATGGGTTTACCCATGTGTAGGAATATTTTGTAATATATATATAGATGTTTAGGCCATATAGAGGAGGAGTAGAGAAGTGCATCTATGTGATGATATGCTAAGTGCTAATATGAACTGTAATGGATTTGTGTTGTAATGCAATGAAGAAGGATCTAGTGAGCTACGTAGATCTTCTGTCCTATGCGAAGAAGGGTTTTGAGGCTCTGTGTTGTAACTGATTGACTGAGATAATAAAGAAGAAGAAATGGTTGACGTAGCCCCAGTGTTATCATTGAAATTTCGTCCACAAATGGTTACAGGAGTCCAGCATCTTCAAACAACTATGAGTTCACCCATGGACCAAAATTACCAAAAACGCATTTCCAAAAGGTCCAAAACTATACAACCAGTTATAAAATCAAGATGTGCTATGACTACATAGGGCACGCGTGCACATGCGCCATCAAGAAATGCAAGAAAAGCGCACATGCGCACAATGCACGACTATGGACGCTAAAAGTTGTGCACACCTAAGAACGACGCATTTATGATGTTGGTCGGCCTCCCATCCACTTCTGGTTTAGCTTCCAAGTCGATTTGACATCCAAATCTCGGCTGGATCTGGCTGGGTGGATGGTGAAATACCTAAAGGTGCCCTAAACAACCCTTTTTCACACTAAAAGTTGGTTGCACAATACCTCAAAGTGGTGCTATAAAACAAGGCCATGGGTGCACTACATTTTCAAGGGATTCATTTGCAAGGTTATGCTACTGCTATTCTCTTGGGGAAACCTCTTTTCTCATCAAGAGCATACTAGCATCATTCCATTTGGGCAATCCACATCACCTTTTGAGTGGGTTACCTTGGGATTATTTCACCATTTCTTTCAAGTTTCCAAGTTGTAAGAGGAGCTCAATCTTGGGGGTCCACGAGCCCTCCCTTGGAGGAATAAGGGACCTAAAGTCCCCTTTATCTTTGGTGTTTTCTTTTCACTAATACAACCCTTTCCATTGGTGACATGAGTCTTGTTTGTTTCTTGTTCTTATGTTCTTATGCACAATAGTTTAATTGTTTTTTCCTTTCCTAGTTTAATTCTTAGCTCAGTATTTTATGTTTATTCTCCTAACCCTTTCCTTTACTACTGTCTTTCTTAGCTAATCCAACTAAGCTTGTAAGAACCTCTATTTTTCTCAGTTAGGTGACAAAAGAGGCACAACATATTGGTGACTCCACTGGGGAAAGGTATCAATTTCCTACCCCATTTGAGTTATTTTAGCTCTTTCTTTTACTTATTTAACCTGCAGGTACCATAATCAGCCCAAGCCGACCCGCAAAACATCAAATTGAAAGATGAGTTGAGAGAATTCCATCTAGAATTTTCTTCACGACCGTGTGACAATTGTGCACGGTTTTATTGGCCCATGGTCGCACATTGTGTGCCAAAATCACTGCATTACTCAACGCCTGTTGCGCACCTGTGCTCAAAATTCTTTTTCAGTTCACGCATTGGTGCTTAGAGCGCCTCTGTCTAGTCTGAAACCCGCACACCTATGCAAAAAAGCATACATTGTAAGATTTTTTATGATCTGTTGAAGGCCCATAGCCTTCTTAAATATGATTCCATGCATTTTGTAATCTGCACCACACTTACATTCCCTCTCATATAAAGGGATTAGTCAAAACACATAGGCACTTAGGGGTTAAAAATCATTATTTTTCCTCTTTTTTCTTTTTATTTCGCCACATGGATGGCTTGCTTTGACTAAAAGTTGGAATCATTCTACATCACATATAAAACTTGCATTGGGACTAGAAATTGGATATCAAACATTGAGTATGCTCTTCTCTCACACTCCAAAGCGATCTTGAGAATTAGAAAGAGGTTGAAAGACAATTTCGTCTCCCTTAAAAAGATAAAATCTTTAGGAGAGGAAAATAGCCCCCTCATGACTCCTCTTAGTTTATTTTTCAAACACATCTCAAGATTGTAACGGGCCCATACATGCCCACATGCTACAAAGATAGGAGAGTGTTGAAATTTACTTTCTTAGATTGAATCACTAGGGAAGTTTAAAAGTTTTGTAACAAGCCCATACATGCCCACATGATCATAATCTAGGATAGTTTCAAAGCTTTCTTAGATTAAATCACATTAGAGAGTTAAAGGAATAGTAAAGGACCCACATGTCCACATGCTAGCTTCCTAGGGACTTTTGAATTCCGCAAGGTTGTACCAATGACATTTAGTTAAATAGGTAATAAAAGACTTGTAAGGACCAAGTGAAGTCCACATGCAGCAAGGTGACAACTAATTCATTAAAAAATTGGCACACTTTCACTCATTCACACACAAAAGTCACTTCTCACTCACATAGTTTTCATCTCTAAATGTGGAGGTTGAAGTAAGTTTCCTCCAAAGGGATTCTGAAATACCCCACCATTTTTCTTGACAAAACTATCCACTCCCACTTAATTTCAACAAGGTTGTCTCACACCCCCAATCTCTCAAACAACCACATCTAAATTTTTTCTAAAAACTCACTAAGTTTTCCTCCATAGGAGGTGCCAAAAGAAATATTTTAGTCTAGGTAGGATTTCAGGGATAGGCATCCAAATAACTCCCCGTTATCTGGTTCTCACACTTTCACAATAATAGAAGTTGTCAAATAGGGAACTTTAAATCCTCCAAGTCAAGTGTTCCTAACACCATAAGGCAGGGAGATGCCCATGAAGGGTTGAAGGCCGAGGTCTGGTTGTTCTGTACATCCCCCCTTGAGGCACCCACCTATTGGACAGGATCTAGCCTGTGACCCATTTCTTAGGCCAAAAATCTAAATGTTGCACTTTGACCAAGGTACCTAGTGACCAAATTTTAGGACATCTATCCAGGTGGCAATTGTGGGCTGCAATTTCGCCTTGATTGCATTTTGTGTGGCTATTGGGAAATATCACCAATTCTTTTAGGATATGCCCCCTCTACCCCTCATTATAACTGATTGCTTCATCCTTCACTAGTTTCTCTTTCGGTGGATTAAGACCCCACTTTCAAGTGCTATTGGAAGGTCCAGTGATATTTCGAGAGGAAGGACGTTACATCTTTTAGGAAACGAGCATTTGTTTTCTTTCTTCCCCCATGGGGACAAAATACACCTATCCACATATATGCTTCTTTATCAAAACACTTTATGTATGATGCCCTTCTGATTACATTTGATTTAGATATATATCATGTAAAGTTCAAAAATTTCAGCAAAGGCTCTTGTTTATTTATTTCTCTCACCACCATCTGCACACATTCACTCAGCTAGTTGGACATCATAGGGGACCCATAGAATACCCATTGTTCCAGACGCTTGCTAAATATCCCTCCTATTCTAGGGGGATTTCCTAGTCTTTCCAACTCATCGACTCCACCTTCTCACACCCCTGTGAGTGCCACTATCTTAGGATCAACACTTCTTGGTTCCACCTTACTTGGGTCCACTTCCCAAGGTCAAACATCCCCCCACTCTCCTTTACATGGAAACAGAGGACCAAATTCTTCTCAAGGGGGAAGTACAAACCCACCTAGTCCCCCTCAAGGATCAGGTATGCCAAACACTCACACTATGGCTAGAACTAACCCTCCACCACCACCTCAAATGCCTTACTTGGCTTCCCTCAACACACTAGATCTAACTAAACTCACCAATGATCCTATATTGCACAACCCCGCATGGCCAACAATGCCTACCAAACTCCCTTCAGACATCCCCAAATTTGAAGGAAAACAGGGAGACGACCCTGCCAACCATATCATGACCTTTCATTTATGGTGCTTTTTAAACAGCATCATGGACGATTCCGTCTGATTGAAGTTATTTCAGTGCACACTCACTAGCCCATCAACTAAGTGGTATGTAGAAGAAAAATCTAGGTCCCATATGACCTCTGAATCCTTGGCTAAATCATTCTTGACCTTCTTTCAACTAACAATTCATCATGACAATGTCCTCAAACTACTCTCGAAATTTAAACAAACCTCTACCATGCACATTGCTGACCACATTCATGAATGGCGTCGGCAACGTAGTTTCTGCAAAGCCAAAGCTACTCCACAACAATGTCTCAATTGGTTCCTCAAATCACTTGTTTCCCTCCTTGCCAAATATGTGGCCGCCACATTCCCCCAATCTGAAGAAGAAGCCATTAGAAAGGTCCAATAGTTCAAACTCATTTATTCACAGTCAGGATACTTATATACAATACTCCCTGATGCCCCGAGACTCATTCCATTTGGTCAAGATAAACCAGGAATGTCTCACTTAGCAGATGGATTGATTGTTACCAAAACACACCACAATCCATACCCCCCACAACCCACTATGTATGGTACACCTCCATATCCACCGGCATATGGAGGAAATCCTCACTACCCCCCTCCCCTTTACCAACAATCATATCTTGTTGTTCCCCCTTAGTCATTGGGGGCACCTCCACCGGTACCCATGTCGGATCTGGTCTCTCAATCCAGTACGGGTCCACCCCCAACCCCTGACTATAACCCTAGCAGTAGTGTAAGAACCTCTACATCCTATACGCCATATGGATCCTATCCACATAACAATCCATATTTTCCATTTCCTAGTCCTCCCCAACTGGTTAGTCCTCCACCGAGACAAACACATGCCGACGTCAACTTTGTTCATCCCTTTCCCACTCAATAGGTTCATACATTTGAACAATTGAATATGGCCAATCCAACTCATAAGTAGAAAGGGAGAAACCAAAACAATGACAATCCAGGACTAGGCAGGAATGACCCCCACAACCATCCCATTGGGGGCAACCAATAGCAGGACCCCCAAGGGGGCACCAACAACAATATACCACAACAAGGGAAGCACAAAAATCTTTGAACTAACTTCCCTTTTACTATATGTTATGAGTATGGACATTATAGTCATCATTTCCCCCAAATTCTGGATCTCCAACAGATGAGGGCATCCATGAACTCATAGGGCCCTCCGACACAATCTGTCCCTCAGCAGGCCCCACAATAGTATTTGCAACCACTACCTCCAATTTTTTTTCAAAACCCCATTTCATACCAAGGTGTGATGAACACCCAACAAATTATCAACCCTACCCCACTACAAATGGGGAAATATCCAAACCTAGGTGCCACTCAACCCGAGAATTCGGTTGATCGCAATGTCCTCCTCACCAACAAAGAAATTATTCTACAAACCCGCAACGGTCAATATGGTATGCCTCCCGACTCTACCCCAACCACCTCAGAAACAATGCCAGCTACTACAAGACAACCATTGATGATTCCATGTCCTAACGTGGAACCCATTCCTTGCATACCACGTATGCCTTTACGATGGAATGTACATAACCCTCATGCTAGGGCTGCTCATAATTATAGTCTAGTTGATGACTTATCCCAGTCTCTCGCAGCCATATATGTGTTCGAGGTCCTCCAAACCTGTCCATCATAGCAAAAATTCTTTCTTTCTGCCTTGGGGGAAGTCGACACAGCTAACATGCAGTTGATCACATTTGATTCAGATAACGGAGAACCACATCTTCCCACCCACATAGCCTTCCAGATACTGGTTAAGATATGGAACAGCATTGTTTATCAGTGTATCATCGATGAAGGTGCATCCACCTGCATCATGTCTAAACATGTATGGAAGAAAATTGGCTCCCCTAAGCTAGTACCCTCTACCATCACCCTTCGAGCTTACGACGGTCGACCAACATCTTCCACAGGGATTTTTCAAAATGTCCCCACAGAACTTGGGGTAAAATCCATCCTCATTGACATCAAAGTTATCGATGCCCATCTTGATTACAATATCTTATTCAGATGGAACTACATGTATGCTATGAAGGCAATTGCCTCTTCTATGTTTCGTATGATGATGTTCCCCCATAATGGGAAGATCATCACCATCGACCAACTTACACATTATGAGCCTAACCATTCCACCAACATCGATAACATCCTCCCCCTTGTTCGTGTTAGCTCGAATTATTTTCCAGTTGCCAACATTGGCCCTGGATTATTCCAAGACCCATCCATGTTGGGCACTTATCAGGGAGCACCACCATTCCTAAACCCATCTTTTTCAGCACAAGTGTGTGTAGTTTCCCCTAAAGGAATAGACATCATAGACAAGAATCCTATCACAGAGTCCCCTCCCCATATCAAATTTCCACCAGTTGAAGAAATACTACCTCAGGAGTTCCTTGAGAGTGCCACCGCACCACTTATCAAAGATCTCACCCCCCTAGGGGAAATCCCAGTATGGTATCTATATCCACCCAATATGGTTCCTCAACCATCCCTCCCTCCTCAGTCAGAGTCAATCCCAATGTAGATTCCAATACTTGTTCCTACCACAACACCCTCACCCCCAATCACTAGCACCATCGTTGCGGTTGGGGGTAGATGGAAGAAGAAAGAGCTCATCACTCCACTACCTCCCTGAGTTCAACTCCCTTGCACCTTATGTGAAAGAAAATGACACCCCACTCACAAATGTCCTTCTCTTCCCAAGCTACGCAGTTTTATCCAGCTTCCTCAAGAACACCTTTTTCTTACCACTCCACCAAGGACGTCCCACGCTACTACGACATCATCAACCACATGCAAACAACATATACGAACTAGTTTCGCATGTGCCATATGTGCAGAATATGGGCATTACACTCATCATTTCCCATCTATCCCATACGTCTGCCACACATTAGCTGCAGAACGCCACACATATCCTCCTGAGATTCCTCCGACACTCCATACCAATGCTCCCATGAATATAATTCATTATATTTATTCATAAGTCCTCGAGCAAAGGGGAGGTCTGTGTCTTCCCACCAAATTACCACCCGATCATCCATAGTGTCAGTGGAACTGGGATGGCATTATGGACCCACTGTCCATATCTAATCCCTTTTCCCCACTTTCATTTTTTGGTACAGGAGCCCATAAGCTCTATTTTTCGAACCATATTCGACCACTTACATAGACATTTTCATCAGGTTATCATTTTCCCTTTTCCCGGTAGAGCATCTTTCCATGACACACTCAAGTACGCCTTCTCATGTTCAAAATTATCAAATAACTGTTATAGGTCTTATATTTTTAGATATTGTTCACGTCGGGTATTTGGTTTTCTTGTGTGCAAGTACTAGGTCATCACACACCAGCGCATCCCCTTCAGGTATATGATTGACACTCCCATGTAATCATTCCCTCTGAATCTCAATTGCATCTCTAGTCACAGCCTCTGAAATTTGCCTATAGGATCCTCATATCTTGCTCTGCAGTACTGTCACCTCCGTTGCATTTTGGTACTGTCACCCGGTAGCACTGTCCCCCACATGAGTTGTCCCATTCATAGTCCCCCTTGGCACTTTGACACTCACTCTTCTTTCACCCCCTAGGGATGGGAGTCTCGATAGTCTTACACATTTTTTAGAATCAACCACATACTCATTCTCCTCATTTTGCTAGCTTTCCCAATGGACTCCCATGTTATCTCTTATAGGTTCTATTTTGACTATGCCTCCACAGTATCATTAACCATCCATTTCATACACAATCAGTTTTCCCATCTACAAATTTCCCTCCATTCCATTTACCTCATACAGAAACCCACCCATGGGGCCCCCAACCTCCACCAATTCTCCATGCAAATTGTGCCCTAACCAGCCAAACCATCTTTCACTAGGGCACCCGTTTCTATGTTTGTACACTCATCCCAAATTATTCTTTATTCATTTAATTGTAAAAAGCCTTTCTTTCTAGCATTTACATAGATTTTTGTCTTCACCCTTGGTGACCTTATTTTCCTGGAAAAGCAACCCATGTCACCCTTGGTTGGGGCATTTTTTTTAAAACTCCTAACCTTGCTGACATTATCCATAAACCTTGAGTATCTTACAAGTCCATAAACCTTTTTGTAATGACCCTTAATTATTAAGATGTTTTAATTTAATAAATAATCCAAAAAAAAAAAGTATTGAATAAGGGGTGGATAATATAATATAATGTTTAAATTAATTTGATTAATTTATAATATAATATAATTAATTTGATTATTAATTAATTACGTAGTAAATTAGAGGTTAATAATAAAAATATAATACTAATTTAAGTTACGTTCCCGTGAATGGGATAAGGCATGATAAGGCATTTAATAATGGATAAGGCATTTAAATAAGGGATAAGGCATTTAAATAATAGGATAAGGTCATTAAGAATGGGATAAGGTGTAATAAAGAGTTAGGTGGGAGTTAATGGAGGAAGGGCGGTGAAGGAGGAATAAGGGAAGTGGAGAAGGATGATGGGGATTCATTCTACGAGAGGGGGAAGAGCTTGGGGAATTAGAGAGAGTGAAATCTACAGTGGAATTTACAGTGCACCGGGGAGCTGTAGAGGTTTTGGGCTCAGAGGGCTAGGACATCCATTGATGTCCTAGGGCTAGGCATTACTAGTCGGCAGGGAGGTTGGTTTTGGGGTGTCCTAAGGAGCAGCATCAGGTTCAAGCTAAGGAAGCAAGCGAAGGGAGCAAGAAGGGAGCAAGCTGCAGATAGCATCAGAGTGAGGTATGTAAATTCAATTCATGGATTGTTTTCTTAGATTTATTACTTATTGCCAAATTCTACTTGCGTAAGTGTTAGCGTAAGTGTTGAGATAATTTGAAAATTTTGAAAAGTTTACTTCTTTTTAAAGCTTATAGAAATTACAAAAATTACAGTAATTT
>JASDQU010100570.1:301779-314600 GCA_032191745.1 Picea mariana
GGAATGACAATATAATTCTTTTTTTTTTAAATTTAGTTGGTCCTTTATTGGTCAGGTTAAAACCAAGTTTTGTTTTCCTATTGATTTAAAATAACATGCTTGTAGTTGGGTGGATGATTCAAACTTCCTCTGTTGATTGAAACATGTGTTTCAAAAATCTACCACGCTTATAATAAAATTATGTTTTTGAACAATATTGTAATATCAATTAATATTCTAATATAGAGAGTTGCAATACTGAAATTCATATTTTATATAGTATAGTTTGTGAATTTAATATATGTATTTGACCAATATTACAATATTAATTAATATTCTAATTTCGAGAGTCTTGTAATATTGAAATTCATATTTCATATATAATGTAGCTTATGAATTTTATATATGTATTGTATTAATTTATTTTGATACTTTAGGTAAAGAGATCAAGTCCCTTCAATTTCCATATATTAGTAATATTTCAAATGTAGTTGTGTTGGCCAATAATTAATTTTTGGAGATTATTATTTCTAAATGATCATATAAGATAGGAAAATATTGAAAAAATAAATGGCATACATAAGAGCAATTAAGTCTCATCATTATGTATGAACAAAACAAAAATTCCATCCATGAAATTGTAAAATTTAGAAAATAATTTGTTTCCATAAAAAAAACAATTAATACATGTTTTAAAAAATATTAGGAAAGATTTTGTAAAAGAGGTAAAGAAATGGGAAGTGAACATCATTTGGCTTGGAACCAATTACTTAATTGACTTTCTTTGGTATGTACTAATTACATTACTTAATGATAAAATTATTATTAATTTAAAAATAAGTCACATATTAGGAAATCAAATCCTCCTGTCTTAAAATGAAGAGTGAGTCACGGGTTATATAAAAAGTGTGTTATCAATTGAGATTGAGGTACAAATCTAAAAATGTCAAGGCCCCATATGTTTTAATTAAAAATATATGTACAAACATTACAACACTCTTTAGGGTGCTAATTAAATTGTTGTGAGAAACCATTATGTAGAAATTTCTGAAACTAGGGTAATTAATGAAATTATAGAAATTTCACTTCACAAAGAGGTTTCCCAAATATCAACCCTATGAATTTCCATCCTTAAAGTTAATCTGAATTATACATAAAACAAAAGCAATAGAGGACAATAATTCATTTATTCACAACCTCGATCACTAAGGAAATACAAGAGAAAGAATATTTGTCGTATGCCACTAAGTCTCAACCCTCTAGGGTGATCTTATCATGCATAAACCAAATGTGGAAATTACTTCTATGACAACAATTACGGTAGCAATAAAGTATGTGGACCTATTGTCTTCAATATCTATGTTAAAACCCTTAAAAATTCCTCCTTAACATATATAAAATTAGCAAAACATATAAGAGCTAGACATTACAAAATCATGAAGACTATATATATATATATATATATATATATATATATATGGAAAACCATGAAAAACCCCTAGCTACATCAAAGATCCTCCATGGCTTAGTATCACACTAGCAAGACTCCTTGGCTCCAAGCAAGACAATTCCCTTCTTCTCTCCTTCCAACAAGCATAAGATTCTTCTCCTCTAGGATTTCTCACAAACTCTAGCTCCTTATTCTTCTTAGGGTAAAACCCTAGCCCTAGCATATTCAAAGAATCCTCCAAGAACCTTAGCACTCCAAGACCAAGGGAGAGAAAAATACAAGGAATAACCCATGAGAGAGAGAGAGAGAGAGAGAGAGAGAGAGTAAAGTGTTCTTCTCTTCACTTTTCTAAACACAAGAGTATCAAGGTGATGAATGAAAGGATTATATTCTTCCTCTATATATATGAGAGGAAAGCATGGCCAATAATACACAAGTGGACCTAAATCCTTATTAGAAGCTACCACAAACAAGAAGGCCCACACATGTGAAGGTCTCCTCTACAAGTGAACGTGTCAATATCCAAGGTGGTCACGATCCATAAGCAATGATCCAAGGCAAGGGAACTATTCCTCCAAGTTCTCTGGTGCTCCAATGCATCTCCAAAGAATTGTACCATTTCTAGGTCCACCCACATCCAAGTCCACTCCCTTGACCCAAGAAAGCATAAGTCATGTACAAGCCTCCTAGCAAGTGATACAAGCAACCCCATGTTGTTTAGGACCCAATTCCCCTCCACAATGCCCAATGCTTCTTCTCTAGTGCAAGGCATCCTCCAAGCAAGAAAACATATCTTCATGTGCTAGCTACATGGTCAAGTCATCATGTTGTCACAAGATCTCTAATGCTCCAAGGAAGAATGTCAATCAAGCATCCATATGAGGTAAAGAAAACAATGAGAAAACAACCTCCAAAGTGCAAGTCTATCATGGAACAATCAAGAGCTCATTCCTATACCATGCACCCCATATCACATGGAATACCCCCAAAACATGGTGTAAACGCTTCCAGAGTAAACTAACACTCCCTCTCGAATGAGGAAAGTGTTTTCACCAACATTAGTCTACTCCCTCGGCAACTTCACCAAACCTACCATCTATAAATATATACATGTTGAAGTCTCAGAATAAACCCAAACATCATCCTTGATCAAGGTATCATACCTCTCCTCCTAAAAGATATGGAAGGCTCACAAATGGAAGAAATCAATGCATCATGACTAGTATATCTCCTAGGATTTATACTCACCCTCACTAAATATTTGGGCATTTCTACATGCTCCTATGCATCCTATAATGTCTAAGTAATTCATCTTGGCCTCCTTTTTGTTGGGGTAGAAGGTGAGGGAATATTCACCCTCAATATTGCCTTGTCAAAGTCAACACTAATGACTATGTCCTTGTACTCTACAAAACTCCTATTAGCTACAAGTCTGGAATCAATTAATGATTCCATAAATGTCTCCATAACATCTTGCCATGCATTCTCTACATATGACTCCTCGGTACTAGGAGGCACATCCAGTTTCCCATTGGAATGTACAAGTGCCACTAGATCACCAAACAATCTATAAAATCCACCATCTAGTGCACCTATAGCTAAGATCCTCAGACTAGCTAGACTACAATCATTGATAGTGCACTAATGTCCTTCAAATGTAACTCTACATTGAAGCTTAGCCATATAAGAAATTGAAAAAAGATCCTTATTCAAACCAGGAATAAGCAACATGTCACTTAACTCAAGAACATCACCTGAAGGCATCTGGAAGATAATGAAGCCCATTCATCTCAATGATATGTAGAAGCATATCCCATCACCACACTCATACCTCCCTCTCTCTACCAAAACTTGATATATGGTGACCTATGATATGTCATATGTCTTGGAGCTTCACTATACATGTACCATTCCAAAATAGTTCTAATACCATGTAGAAATTGCTAGATTTATGGCAATTAATGCAACTACAAAAATTTCACCTCATAAAGTGGTTTCCCAAATCTTATTCTTGTGAATTTTTAGCTTAGGGATCAATAATTCTCATCTTCACAACCGCAATCACTAATAAAATCCAGAAAAAAAGACACCAATCCAAGAGAAGTCCTCATGCTATTACAAGGTCTCAAAAGCTCAAAGAAAAAATATTCATCAAGCATCCATATAAACTCAATCAATAAATAAATGAGCAAGCCACCTCTAATATGCAAGTCCATCATGGAACAAGCAAGGATTATATATCCACCATGTAACCCACATCAAATGAATCATTCCACGGTTCTTCCATATCCGTCCATATTCTCGGATCCATTTTCCATGAGCGCACTCTTGTTTGTCAAGAAAATTTGTTGCTGGAATATTATTATTTTAGAGTTATAATAATGGAGAATTGGGTCAAACTATACGTTAACGGTAAACTCGGCCTCGTTAACCGTGAATTTTTAATATACGGACTGTACAGTGAATGACAACCTCCTTTCCGTCGAAGTTTGAGCTGCTCTATGCCACGTGTAATTTTCTTTTACACGTGGCTTGCGTAGACCTGAGAGGCATAAACACTTAGCCGATACTTTCTCGTAATGTAATGACCTTTTACACGTGGCTTGCGTAGACGTGCGAGGCAAAAACACCATTGGGAAAACGCAGTATTAAAGCGCATTTTGTATTGTCTAGGTTATGTGAAATGCAACAGCAAATATATTTTGCCGCCTCATTATAGGACACGTGGACACACCACTGTAGTGTGTTCTTCGTACCGCATTAGAACACCTATTGACGGAAAACGTTGAAAAGCCGACGAATGACGGAATGCGCATGCAAAACCATCTGACGGTAACTGAACGCGGTCAATTGTACGCGTCGGAGATTGTCGGCGGTAACAGAACGCGGTCAAGAAGAAGATGCGAGGGGCGAAAGTCGGTGAGAGTTATTTTGAATGGATGGTATCCTTCATATTACAAATTTAATATAAAATTAAATAGGAGGTGGTCGGTGTGGGGATTATAATAGATCTTAAGAGAAAACTTAAAATAACTTAAAATACCTAGGTTATAAAAAGTTCACAAATAATTAAATTGAGGTTTATATTTTTTAATCAGGGTTTTACATAGGAGACCAAAATTTATGATTGTAATTTCATTTTTCAACTTTAAAGAGTACACAACTACCAAGATGATTTCCCTGTCAACAAGGCCACCACCCTTAAATTAAGGGTATCATAGAAAAATGGGTAACATTGTGTAATTCTTTAACTTCCTAAGGTTATGGATATAAAGACATGTTACATCACTTTAAATAGTCACTTTCATAACACCATCATCATTAGATATTAAGCAAGGCGTTGAGATTAGAAAGGACTAGTTCACCTCACTCTCTGGCATGTTTACATTAAACTCCGTCATGTTTTTTGAATCTCATAGTAAGATTTTTCATCGGTATAGAATTTGTGTGGTAAGAATCACTTTCAATTTCTGGATGGTTTTTTGGAATTTATGTCTAAAGGTTACAATATCAGGGCATAGTTATTTTTGTGTTTTGGTTCTTGGAATCTAGTTGTACTCAACATGTGATTACTTTACACTGATTATTTCTCTATCTCTTGACCTTTTTTTCTTTGTTCTTATTCGACATGCATCTCTCTAATTCTCTAGGTTTCACTTATAACCTGCTATTGCCTCTCAACACTTTGGCCATCATCCTTTGATGGTATGGTTCTTTAGTTCTGTTGAGCTCTAGATACTCTAGTCTTCTCAACTTTGGTCTCAACAAATTCCAGTATGTGAGTGCCTTGGTAGTTTTGTTAATTTGGTTTGTGGAGCAAGAGGCTTTTTTTTTGCATTGGATTTAGAGCTTCCCTAGGCAATTCTACATCAATCTTAATCTCAAAATTCTATGTGCTACATTAATGGATTATAGGGAATCACATAAGTTTAGAAGGATTTTTCAAAGACAAGAAGAGCCCATACAATATAACATAACTCATGTTTTCTTGATGACTTTCAAGATTCATGAAAATGAACATTAATACACTTTACAAAGTGCAACAATTATGAATATCTTAATTCAACAAAAGAAAAAAATATATATCTTAAAGGCAGAATACAATATGTTAAAGAATATGTCATTCCACTCATAGGATGTCAAAAAATTATATTCAAGCATATTTTAAAGAGGACACAATACACCAAATGCTAAAACAAACACATGGACATTAGACACTAGAACTCCCTTTCTTCCCAGGGTGGGAAGAAGCTAACAACCACCTTCGTTTTCATTAAAAACTATGGGTTTTCTAAAGGAATTAGAATACTAGTTTTTTTAAAGCAATATATTTGCAAGAAATGTTGAGATGTTTTTATTGGGGACTTTTTCAAGCTTTGTTTTGTGGCTTTTGATATGTCCATATTTTGTGTGAAATCTCAAAACAACAGTTTTTTGTACTTCTGTTGTTTGTAAAAAAAAAATTAATATAATATTTTTTAGTTTCAATTTAAATCAAATTCTTTAAATTCTATATTCTATATATATATAAGAGAGAGGAATTCATTATTCTTTTAAAAATAATGAAATTTTAACTATTCAGAATTATAATTTTAATAAATATTTTATAAAAATAACAAATTGAAAAAGATATTTGGTGAAGCTTTGTTTGTTTGTGATTAGCGATGGAGTATTTGCAGTGGAGGTGGCTTCGGGATTTGTTGTGGTTGGTTTCATGTTTTTCTTTTGGTTTTCTGGACCCTCTTGAACTCTTCCTCATTGGCTTGAAGAGGTTTTGGAACAGAGCTTTGAGGTCTAATGGGGGCGTGTCGTGTTTGGTTTAACACTTTGAGGTCCTTTGGGGGCGTGCGGTGTTGGGTATATACTTCGAGGTCCTCTGGGGTGTGGGGCTTCTGGTTTAGCTTATTTTCAGGTCTCTGTTGGGCTTTTGCCTTGTTTTGTATCTCTTTTTGCAGCCTGTGTGTTGGTTTTTTCTTCTCTGGTGACTTTTTGAGGATGTATGAGATTTGTTTAT
Organism: Picea mariana; assembly: GCA_032191745.1. Lineage (NCBI taxonomy): Eukaryota > Viridiplantae > Streptophyta > Pinopsida > Pinales > Pinaceae > Picea > Picea mariana. The sequence goes on from JASDQU010100570.1 coordinate 308,223, forward strand.
GAACATGGTCTTTGGACTGGTACTGTTTTTCTCTTTTCATTTATGAATTTTCTCCATCTGCTAGTCGAGAGACCATTATTGATGAAAGATTCATTGACAGTTTCATCTCCTTTCGTTGTCCTTTGTAACATCTCTTGACTAGAGAACAAATTATATTTATAATATAATTGAAAATTTTTCCTGTTGGAAAAAAAAAAGTTCCTTTCATTTTTAATGAAAAAAAGTACACGAGGTAACTTTAAACATTTTCCATGTACAAGAAATAAATTTAAATAGAATACATTTTTCAATTAATCACTGTATTTCATTTTTAATGAAAAAAGTACAATACTTAAATTTAAATAAAGAATACATTTTTCAATTCATTAGTGTATTTCATTGTGTATCCACTCTTCATTTTAAAGATTTAATGCATTTTAATCAATAAAAAAACTAAATAAATATTAATATGATATTTTAATTTATTATTAATATTGTTTTTATTTTAAAATATACATTTTAATTATAAATCTTTAAAATATTATTCTAACTTTTAAAAAATACATTTAAATTTCAAAATAAAAATTAAATTTTTATAAACATAAAAAGTTAATATTCAATAATAAAAAAATAGTCATAAAGAAGTAAATTCTAACTTTCAAAAAATACATTTAAATTTCTAAATAAAAACTAAATTTTTATAAACATAAAAAAGTTAATATTCAATAAAATAATAGTCATAAAGAAGTAAGAATATTTTAAAATAAGTTCTCTAAACAATTATCTCAAAAAATGTATCTTTAAATAATTTTTCTAAATAATTATCTATGAAAATAATAACATCTTTAAAAAAATTTACATACTATGTGAATTGTATTTTAAATAAAATTTTCCAAAAATATATAAATAACATCAATTATTTTTAAATGTCTATATCTAATTCTTTTCAAAAATATTCTTAGTTATCATCTAACATCAATTATGTCAATTAAGTTTAGCTTAAATAATTAGAAAGAATGATTATTATTCTACCCACCTAAATTTAATTCTCATAAATAATATATTGAACTCTAAACAAATATATCATGTATCATATCATTGTAATGAATCAATGTACATTGTATTTGGCACCATTTAAAATGACAATTTTTTATATTTATATTTGTTTTTAAATTTTCCACACTATTCAAATCTTCTAATATTCATACAAAACTTGTATCATTTACTACTACAACTATACATTGTTATTGTTGTCGTTATAATTATAAGTTTCCTTATATGTATAGATGTATTGCATTGCAACCTTTTGTTCAATCTCAAGCTCATCATATGTGCTACTATTAGGGGGCGGCTAGGGTTTTCCTAGCTGTCGTTGCTTCTCCTCTATGCTCTAGTGCAAACAGTCATCAATGTGCCTCTTTGTTCATCCCGACAACCACCGTCGTGCATCCTGGTGGTGATCGTTGTGGCCTGATCAGGATTTTTCCAGATATTCGCTGGTTTTGGTGGGCGTCGTTTTGTGTTTGTTGGGAGTTGGATCCACCCGGGGTTTATATGCATGTTCATTTGCATCTTTGAAGGATCAAGGGTGTTGGTCTGCAAGGCGGTCGGTGGTGTGAGCTTCTTCAAGGGCGAGCGGGGCTCGGTGGCTCCAGAGGGATCGACGGCTCGGGTGTGTGCTTCTTCAAGGCGAGCGGGGCTGCAAGGTGGTCAACGGCAGAGCAGGGCAGCAAGGCGGTTAGCAGCATGAGTTTCTTCAAGGGCGAGCGGGGCTCGATGGCTCCAGGGGGATCGACGGCTTGGGTGCGTGCTTCTTCAAGGCAAGCGGGGTTGCAAGGTGGTCAGCGGCGGAGCAGGGTTGCAAGTCGACCAGCGACTTGACGGCTATGTGGCTAATCCTAGACGTCGTTCTGTTATCTCTCTTTGTGTGCACCTTTCTAGATGCGTGTTGGTGACCATGTTGCGGCGGGGGAGGTTCGTTTCTGCATATTTGCTTCCATTCATTATGGGTTATGGGTATTTTCCCTCTTGGACAGGTTTGCGGTTTTTTCCAACCTCTTTTGTCCTCTCTCCTTGGAAAGAAGAGGTTTGGGTCAGAGCTTTGAGGTCTTCATTGGGGGTATGCAGTGTTTTATTAAACACTTTGAGGTCCTTTGGGGCGTGTGGTGTTTGGTTAACACTATGAGGTCCTTTGGGGGCGAGCAACTACTGATTTTTTTTCAAAACTCTTTTTGCAACCTACTTACTGATTTTTATCTCTGATGACTCTCTGGTTTTGTTGGGTCAGTGGTAGAATATGTTTTTTAGAGCATGATCTATGGACTAGAATTGTCAAGAGAACAAATTATATATCAATATAATGAGTAATTTTCTATTGAAAAAAGAAAGCTCATCATATGTGTATTTCTTATAATCAATTAGGGATTTAGAGTGACATGATTTGCATTGTAATTTTGTGGTTCATATGGAGATCATCATAGGTCTATATTAATAGCTATTGAAATTCATTATTTATCCTATTGCATATGGTCGATTATGTATTATGTGCATGAGGGGTAGGTTGCCAATAATTAAATTTATAGATTAATATATAAAGTGATTTTATTTACACATAAATAGTTTGCCATGGCCCAAATTAGAAAAGGATAGTTAAATTTATACATTAATATATAAAGTGATTTTATTTACACACGAATAGCTTTCCATCACCCAAATCAATGATGTAAGATAAGCTAGCATAGTATTAGTTGATAATATCCCATTGTTAGGTTTCCCTAGTAAAAACTATGACTGAAACTACCACTTGCCTAATGCATATGGTGCCTTCAAATGGTTGTGTGTTATGAGTGGGATTTTTTTATATTCTCATGTGTTATGATTAAGATTTTTATATTGTCATGTGATATGATTAGTTCAATGTACATTTCAAAGGTCGGTTCTAGTACCGTAAAAAAGGAATTAGTATGCTATTCTTATAATGGTAAATAGTAATTCTTTAAAGTCTCTGAGGTCTAGAGTAGTCGGTGAGGGAGTGCGTTGTTAAGACACTCTGTAAATGAAAGTCATCGTTTTGAAACCCTGGGGACACCTCAAATCTACCCTTGTTAAGGGTTGGTGCGGTTCAAAGTGACTCCAGACCGGGTGCGATCCCTGGGTGATTTTGACGGCTTAGATGCCCCTGTATTGTGGCATCTCAACCGCGAGACAGTCCAACGGGTCAAGGATAGTGTAACCAACAAAAAAAAAATAGCAATTCTTTAAAGTATTTATTTTCTTACATCTAAAAATTCATGGTTATAATGGTAAATATGAGGTATTATTATGGTTATAATGGTAAATATGAGGTATTATTATGGATTGTTTGTATTAAGAAAATTGCAATGAAAATAAATCACACTTTAAAGAGCCTTTTCATATTTTGTGAGCTTTGTGACATTAGGTTTATATTGCATTCTAGTCTAAATAAATTCCATTAATTTTTAAGGTACTTCAAGAGTTTCATTACAACAATGTCTCTCTCAATTCATTTTGAATCTTGACAAAGATTATTTAGGTTTTGTAGTGAACATCTTTACTCGTTTTAAATCTTAATAGAGAGCAAAACTAGCGAAGTTTAAATTTCCCATTGTGTAACACCATTGCAACTATATGTGAATATCTCCTTATATTTTGTCATCTTATACTTGAAACAACAAGAGTTGGGGTATACCTCAAAGTAATGTAAATGAATGACAATAACATTTTTATTTTTATTTTTATTTTTATTTTGGTAATTTAGTTGGTCATTTATTGATAGGGTTAAAGCCAAGTTTTTTTTGCATGTTGATTTAAAAAAACATTCTCGTATTTAGGTGGATGATGTTAGCTTCTTCTATTATTGATTGAAACATGTACATCAAAAAGTTGTCACACTTGCAATAAAATTATGTTTCACCAATATTGTAGTATCAATTAAGACTCCAATTTAGAGAGTGTTGTAATATTGAAATTCATATTTCATATGATATAGTTTGGGAACTTTATATATGCATTGCATTAATGCATTTTGGCATTTAGATACAGAGATAAAAGTCCCATCAATTTTTATATATCAATCATCTTTTAAATGTAGTTGTGTTAGGAAAGTAATTAATTTTTGGAATTTCTTATTTTTATATAATTAGATAAGATAGACAAATATTGAAAAAAAGGGTATACATTAAGGAAATCAAATCTTATCATTACAAATATTGAAAAAAAAGGCATACATTAAGGAAATTAAATTTATCATTACAAATATTGAAAAAAATGGCATACACTAAGGAAATTAAATATTATCATTACGTTTGAACTAATAAAAAATGCCGTAGCTTAAATGTGTTAATTTTTTCTCTTTTTTCGGGCATATTTTCTGGGGATATTTGCCCAAAAATCGGCGAGATGCTGTTGGATCTGCATATTTGAGTGGTTCAATATGTATAAGTTGAGTGCTCTAGGAGTTTTTCAGCATGCTGAATCCAATTTTGCATTCAGAAATGCAATTTAAACAACAACAACAAAAAATAGATTTTGTACGGATTTGTGTTGTTGGATTCTGATGAGGAAAGAAAAAACATAGAATAGTTAGACAATGCCATCAAAAATTCCATCCATGAAATTGCAAAATTTAGAAAATAATTTATTTTCTTAAAAAATTCAGTTAATACATATTTTAAAAAACATTAGAAAATATTTTGTAAACAAGTAAAGAAATGGGAAATCAGCACCATTTGACTCCAAACCAATTATTAGTCCCTGTCACGGGATTATAGAAATGAGTTTACTTTTGATGTGACATTGATGTGACATTAATTTGTTTTTTATCGTAAATTTGTGTATGCAATGTAATGTTTAACATAGGAAAATATATATATATATATATTTGGATATAATAAAAATATTTGTGTTTCTCATTTCTAATTGGTTGATAGAATTGAAGTGTTATTACTCACTTCACGTCTTTCAATGTGTAGAATTAATTACATAATCAATGAATTTCACCAACCACCACATTTAAATATAAAAATATAAAAAGTTGTACTATGTATTTATTATTATTATATTTATTATTTAATATGTTATCAATCTCTGCCAAAGTACGACTATAGCAATGAGTTTGCTATTGATTTGACATCAATTTGCTTTATATTTTAAATTTGTTTATAAAATGTAATGTTTAACTTAAGAAAATAAATATATATTTTTTGATATAGTAAAAATATTTATTTTTCTCATCTCTAATTGGTTAATATATTTCAAGTCTTATTGTTTTTTTTGACGATAATGATTAGAGGAATCATATTAATGGTGGCAAAGCCACAGATCAGTTACAAATGGCAGGGCTACACAGAGCTGCTGCCTACATAAGCTGAGAGACAATGCTAAAATTGCTAGAATCTTGGAAACGTTACACATTATTCAGAATACATCTTGTTGATAGCTATTTCAGCGAGCCAGAGCGGCTTCGAGTCATTACATCTTCCCGCTGATAGACTTTTTTTTCCTTTTGGTGACGACCTGCCATTCATTGCTTTGACCCTGGTTATGAATTTCCGGCTGAGCTTGCACTTCTTCTGCCTCAGCAATATCGGCCCAGCTTGAGGCTTTCTTTGTTGGGCTTGAAGCCCTGGGCAGAGCTGCTTCCGCTAGGTCTTCCCCCTTAACAGGTTCTTTGAGGATGGAGACGGATTCCCCTTCAGCTTCTGACGGCGGGATCTTTGCTTCGGCTTGTTTCTCCGGTTGCGCTCCTGTCCACCAAGTGGGCCTTTGGCGTCGGGATGGTCTTCTTTTCCCGGATGACTTCTCACAATTCCGGGCTATGTGCCCTGTTTCAAAACAAACCCTGCATCTGAAACAGAGGTTCTCGAAATCAATCTTCTGGGTCCAAGAGACGTTCTCTCCGAGGAGGATGATTTCTGCTGGGAAACCCTTGTTGAAGTCCATCTCTACACAGATCCAGGCAAAGGTGGATTTGACTGGGGCAGCTTCAGGGCAATTGCAAAGATATTTCCCTATGCCATTTCCGATAGCTTCAAGAGTTTTTCCCCCTCGAAAGTGCAGGGGGAGTGACGGGAGACGCACCCAGACCGGAGCAGTAGAAATAGAGGCCGTGGCTGGATCAAAGTCCGGGGTCCACGGCTGCATGGATAGCCCTGCTCTGCCCCAGAACCACGGCCCAGAGCTGGAAACCAAGTCTCTTTCATCAAAAGAATCAAAGATAGCTGTGAAAAAACCCTTCGCAAGGGGGCAGACTGTAATCTCACCCTCAAGAAGCGGGGACCATTCGGAGTCGATCCAGGAACGAAGAGCAACCAGATTCGGCCAAAAGCCATTAAACCTGCAAACCAGGGCGGTCTTGCTGAGCTGAGAGGAATACTCCAG
>JASDQU010100570.1:315356-333519 GCA_032191745.1 Picea mariana
CCTCGCCTTCTCTGCCACCGCCGCCCTCAAGTTCTCGAGGATTGTGAACTTTTACTAGTATAAAGCCTACTTTTAAAAACACGTCAAAACCCTTACCTGTTCATTGTTCTTTTGCCAGATCCATTAGCCCATACAACTTGATAAGAGTTGTCCACGAGATGCATATATTTCAAGTCTTATTGTTGCCTTCACGTATTTCAATATTTAAAATTAATCGCATAATCAATAGCAACAATTCTAATTGGTTGTATAATATATATAACACTTATTACACCAACATAATAAAAATATTTTTTTAAATTTACATTTCCCAATATAGAGAAATAAATGAATAGTGATGTTGATATTTTAGATGTGTCATGTCATAACATATTAAAATATTATATAAATTAAAATATATATTATATATTTTATAATATATATGTTAACACATAAAATATTATAATATATTATATATTAAAATGTATATTATATTTTATAATATATATATATATGTTAAGATAGTAAAATATTATATATATTAAAATATATAATATAAAATGTGAAAGGTTTATTTTTATTTTTTATTTTTTAAAAATATTTGCATTTGGCTTGCTTATTTTAATTAGAAGGAAATTCAGGTTAATCCCAAAACTATATGGCATCTACATTAAAGTGAAATCATGGTAAGATATTTTGTCCAGTACAGGTTATGACAAATCTATAAACTATGTGTCATCATGGAGTAATAAGGCTTTCTCCATCCCTTATGAGTCTATGTCGAATTCTTTTAAGAAGTTGATTTATTTTAAGATTATGAAACTAGCTCATTTGTTAGCATATTATTCATGTTTCAAAGTGATCATCATGAATAATTATAGGGTGTTAATTATCATCTTCATTTCCAAATTCACTTAGCAGGGACTATCCTGCCATGCAACCCTTGTTTATTATTATATTTATATTATATTTATTATCTAATATATTATGTATTATTATATTTATATTATATTTATTATCTAATATATTATGTATTATCATATTTATTATCTAATATATTATGTATTATTATATTTATATTATATTTATTATCTAATATATTATTTAGATTATATTTATTATGTAATATAATAAATATTATATATTATTATATATTATTAAATTTGAAAGGTTTATTTTCAAAAAGAAAAATCAAATATTTTTAAAATGCAATTTGCATTTGGCTAGCTTAACTTAATTGGAAGGAAATTTAGGTTAATCCCAAAACCATACAACATCCACATTAAAGAAAAATTGTGGTCAGAGATCCTGGTCAATACGTCATATGACAAATCTATAAGTGTCATGGAGCAACACGTATTCCTCCATTCCTTGTGAGTCTAGGTTGAATTCTTTGAATTCCAATCTTTCTGACGGCATAGTTATTAGTGTTAATTTTTTTCATTTAAAATATTAACAAATTGATTTCTTTTAAGACTATGAAACTAGCCCCTAGTTAATATATTGTTCATGTTTCACAGTAATCATCATCATCAATAATTATAGGGTGTCAGCTATCATCTCCATTTCCAAATCTACTTGGCAGGGACTAAGCTGCCATACAACCCTTGTTATTATAGACTTGCTTCGATAGGTACTAATAACTTGAAATAATAATAAAATTATTATTAATTTAAAGATAGGAAATCAACCCCTCCTATCTTAATTAAAATAAGGAGTCTTGAGTTATATAAACCGTGTGTTAGTAATTGAGATTTCAAGGCCCTATGTTGTAATTAAAAATATATGTACAAACTTTGCAATACTCTTTAGAGTGTTAATCAAATTGTTATGAGAACCATTGTGTAGAACTTTTTTAATTTAAAATATACATTTAAAATTTTCTAATATATACCAAAAAAAAAAAAAAAAAAATCAATTTTATGAATTTTTAACCTTAAGGTTATTCTAAAATATACATTAAAAAAAATAGTAATAGAGGATAATAATTTATTTATTCACAATCTTGATCACTAAGGAAATCCAAGAGAAAGGATACCAATCTTATGCCACTAAGTTTCAACTCTCTAGGACGATATTATCATGCATAAACTAAATCAAGTAGTACAATCCTCTAGCTTTCCTAAACCCTAGCTAGGGAAAACTATGAAAATCCCTAGCTACACCAAAGATCCTTCATAACCTAATATAATACGGATTATTTTTGGCATAAAATGAGAGTGGAGACTTAATAAAGAAATGCCTAGAAATATCGTGGGTATCCAATAATATAACATAAATGTATCAGAGATGCAACCATAAACACAAATATACGGTAATACACGATTTTTATTAATGAAAGAAATGTACAGAGACTATAAAAATACAGAGTGACAGACTCGCTAGAATGGTGGCAACTTATCTCTGAGAAGAGATGTGACAGCTACTCGCATTCATAAGAAGATCATTACAATGAGGCTCTGAAGGCCTTTTTATAATAAACAGGATTGTCCAAAACCCTAAACATCCAAAAACCTAACCCTAGGAGATGAAGCGCCAAAAGTCATGTGGACCCCGTTTGGGTAAGTCAGTACATCAACTTCCCGTGGTCGTAACTTTTGCATACGATATCCGTTTTAGGCGTTTGATAGCTCGTTAGAAAGATCTATCCAAAGTATACAAATATCGATGAAAATTTCATTATGAAACTTTTCAATTGAAAAATACCCAAAAAAACGGCGTTTAGGGCCTCAAAACGGTTCCAAAAGTTCAGGACCTGAAAAACCGCTAAAAATAGTAAATTACAAAAATTGCCAAAAAATTGTTTTGAACTAGTTGGAAAAGGTGGGTGGCCACCGATATCCACCTGGATCATAATATCACATTAGAAAAACTCCTTGGCTCTAAGCAAGACATCTCCATTCTCATCTTCTTCTAGCAAACATAAGCTTCTTCTCCCCTCGGGTTTCTCACAAACCCTGGCTCCTTAGTCTCCTTAGAGTGAAACCCTATCTCCTTAGTCGTATTAGAGTAAAAACCTAGTCCTATCTCATTCAAAGAATCCTCCAAGAACCCTAGCACTCCAAGACCCAGAGAGATAAAAATACAAGGAAACTCTCTTAAGAGAGAGAGAGAAAATCGCTCGTATCCTTACATATCCAAACACAATATGATCAAGGTGATAAATGAAAGGACTCTATATTTTATCTATATATATGAGAGGTAAGGTAGGCCAACAATACACAAGTGGACATAAACCCTTACAAGAAACCTACTACAAACAACTAGGCCCACACATGTGAAGTGCTCCTCTACAAGTGACACATGTTAAGCTCCAAGGTGACAATGATCCATAAGCAATGCTCCAAGGAAAGAGCACTACTCCTTCAAGGTACAATGCTCCTCCTCCAAGTGATCCAATGCTCCAACACCTCTCCAAAGCAATATACCATCTCTAGGCCCACCCACCTACAAGTCCAACCCCTTAACCCAAGTTAGCATAAAAAAAGTACAAGACTCCTAGAAAGTGATCCAAGCAACCCCATGTTGTATAGGGATCAATGCCCTCCTCCATAATGCCCAATACACCTCATCCAATGCAATGTTTCCTCTAAGAAATACAACCTATCTTCATGTGTTGGCTACATGGAGAAGTCATCCTGTTGTCACAAGATTTGTAATGCTCTAAGGAATAATGTTAATCAAGCATCCATATGAGCTTAAGTAATCAATGAAAAAGAAACCTCCAATGTGAAATTCCATCATAGAACAACTAAGTTCTCATTCATACACCATGCAACCCACATCACATGAAGCACCCCCAAAGCATGGTGTAAACACTTTCGGACTAACCCCAAAATCTAACACTCCCTATAAAATGAGTAAAGTGTTTTCACCAACATTAGTCTACTCCTTCTACAACTCCACCAAACCTACCATATGTAAATATTTACCCATTGAAGTTTCAAAATCAACCCAAACACCATCCTCCATCAAGGTATCACACCTCTCCTCCTCAAAGCAGCTAGAAGGTTCGCAAATGGAAGAAACCAATGAAATAATACTAGCATATCTTCTACGAGGAATGCTCAACCTCACTAAATATGTGGGCACTCCTACATGGTCTTGTGCATCCATGTTGATCTAAAAGACCATTTTACAGTCTTAAGGTCAACCTCACGAGGATATGAATCCCCCTGTGTTTTAATAGAGGTGGTACTCCTCTTTGGTTGAAATGTTGGAAGATTCTTGGTGTGGTTCTATAATGAATGGAAAGGGTAAATGCTAAAAAGAAAACGCTGAAATATATTCTAGGAAATATTATATATACAAATTTACAGCCCTTATATACAGTTATCCAAATATCCAAATATACATCAGATCATTTAAGAATGAAAAGACACAGTGTGTTAGCATAGTTTTGTGTCTACTAGGTTTTGGAGTCTCCTTTCAATAGACATGTTGCATTTATTGTAAGACAAACTAAACTTGGAATCTGCTATGACTTTTGCAATATGAAGAAATGGACAGGTCTTCAAAGAACTTTAAATGATAAATTCATTACAACTCAAAAACGATTTTGATAGGCAATACATTTGAAATCACATACCTTCAACTCAAGTCTAGGAAATCACTAATGTAATACCCAAAAATAGTTCTTTGCAAGAGAAATTTATAACAATATCCCAATATGACAAGTTCAATAATGTCTAGAGTAAGAGACCTGAAACAACCTCAAAATATTCCAATGACAATCACATGAACTAAAATAAACCACATCTACTTTTTAACAAGTAGAGAATTCACTCCTTAGGACCTGAAATGTTACAAGATGACTGAAGATTTCTAGAAAAAGAACTGCTCAGACCCAAATCTTCCTAGTTTCCATACGTTCATGGAAGATTTTATGGAAATAAACAGAAAGGAAGAAGATGTAGAGAGAAAAGTTTTAGCAGGCTAGTCCATTGAATCTTGGAAAGATAGAGCTTTTCTTCTTGCAGACTCTTCACCACTTTAGAAACTTCTGAATGTCAACCACTTGATGGTGCCTTCTCTTGCCTTTTTAAAATATGCTTTCAATGTTCTTGAAGTAGTTAGGGTTTTTCTTTCTAGAATTTTCCACACAATTCCTTTATGGAGTAAACCACTTTTAATTAATGCTTCATTGAAGTCTCATGAATGAATTTATCTCATTGAAATTCATGCCTCTAAATGGGACCCACTTTATCCCTTTATAAAAGGCATTTAATAAATTTTTAATTCCAAAACTTGAAGCTGACTTCCTTAAACAAAAGTGGACCGTGTTTTAATTTTTTGAACATGATAATTGATTTATCAGTCATGGAAACGAATCTAGAAGTAATATTCATCGTCCCATATTTCCAACGAGTCTTCCTGAGTGTGATTTGGAGTTATGGATCTCAAGTTATAGCCTCGAGAAGTCAAGGTTCCAAACACATTTACCAACAAACCATGAAAACATAGTTGACTATTATTTCAATTTCTAGGAGAATTATGGCCAAATCCATCTCTTGAAACCTATTATGGTTTCTTCCTCATTGAATTACCTTTCCAACAAGGTATAGTTTTCCCAAAATGGACATCCAAATCTTGAGTTATCAACTTTTGAAGATCGTTTCTCAACAGTCATCCATCAAATTCGTGGATCAATCCTAGCCCTTTATTAAAATTCACCCTTTTAAATCCCACATGCATTGTGGTGATGAGGAGATTAATGTTTATAATGAAATTGCATAGTCTTCATGTGGAATAAAGGATACTATAGAGACTTTGGTGTATCTCTCGTACCTTAGGAAATTTTCATGAGTTAATAAAATTTTGATGGCCTAGTCAATGTCCAAGCATAGCCCAGTCACAACCCAGAGAACACTCAGTCATCACCAAGTGTCACCTATGGGTAGGTTCACATCACTACCACGTGTTATTAAGGGATGGTTCTACCTCATTGCCACATGTCATTAATGGATTGGTACACCTCACTACCACATTTCCCAGAGATATGCCCATGTCACCGCCACATGTCCTAGTATGGTAGGTCCACAAAAAGGGGAAAGAAACTTAGGTTAGGAAATAATATTAAAAGATTAAATGTATGGTTTGTGGAGTTACGGGAATGTGGAGGTAAAGGAGGTAGGTGAGGGGATAAAAAATGGTAAAAATGACTAAGTATGAGGTGAAAAAAGGGAATGGAGAGTGCATTATGGAGTATGCAGGACTGCGCATACCTAGAGACTCAAGAAAAGTCGACAGATGCTATGTGGCCCTGCATCCGCATTTAAATGGCTAAGTATGAAAAGGTGAAAAGTGTATTGTAGAGGACACACAAGTAAGAGGTGCAAAATATATGCAACGCGATTGCGGACCTACAGGCATGTGGACTTGGGACTTGTTACAACCTCGTCCTGCATTACTTGAATTTGGCTAAGTATAAGAAGAGTAAAACATGGTAGGTGTTGGGGAAGTATATAATGGAATTACGTGAAATATGGTACGAGAAAATAAGAAAATGGAAATGAAAGGAAAATAAAAATGGAAAAAGGAAAATGTAAATGAATTACAAGAATGAACTAGAAAATGAAAATGACTAAGTGGTGGGTATCATGAAAATTAACTAAGTGGATAATGAAAATGAAAATAGGCTAAGTATGGAAATGAGTTAAATGTAGAAATGGTTAATTATGGAGGATAGTAAGGAGGGAGAGTAGAGTGGAAAGAAGGAGAAATGGCTAAGTATAAAGTGTGGAGAGTGGAGAATGAAGAAAATGGGAAAATGGCTAAGTATGGGACAAGGTCATTATGTGGATCACGGAAGTGAGAGTGTCATTCTGTAGAATGTGGGACTATGGGTTACGAGCATGGAAAAATTTAAGTGGGATAGTCGGGTGTCCCGTGTCCACATTCTAAGAAAAATGGTTAAGTATGGGGCAATAGTATGTGAGAGAAAAAAATGGCATATCCTGGGCATATGAGATTTGTTTTGGATTCCGTAAAGTGATGAATAGAGTTGAGACATAGGGTTATTTAGTGAGAAAATAGACATAAGAATTTTCCTTCCCTTAATATCTCTTATTTTATTTCTCTTTAGTTTCAATGAGGAACCATGTTTGTTATCATTTTATGATGAAGAATTGGAGGGTTGAAGATGATTGGAAACATGTTAGATCTTCACAATCAATAATTGAAGATTATTTAGAACTTTCCAAGTTCGGGGAAAACAAATTGGCCTATATTTGATGCATGAAAACACAACAATCATGTAAATTCTAAGTAAGCCTCTTGTGTGTTGGGGTAGAATGAAAGGGCATATCCACCCTCAATCTCCCTTCATATACCTCTAAATTTGTCTTTGGATTAGTGACCTCCTCACGTCCTTCAATCGTTGAAGAAGATACCTAAGAAATAGAAGATATAGCATCCTCATTAAAGTCAAAACTCTCATTTGAGAGGATATTGGAGTAAGAGTGGCATCATGGTTAATTCCCTCTGCCTAAGATAATCCAACAACCATTTCCTTGTACTTGATAACACTCTTATGAGCTACTAGTATGGAATCAATTAATGATTCCATAAATGTCTCCATAAAATATCGACATGCATTCTCTACATATGCCTCGTCAATACTAGGAAGTACATCCATCTTCTCACTAGAATGTACAAGTGCCACAAGATCAACAAGCAACCTCTAAAGGTCACCATCTAGCACACCTCCAGCCAAGATCCTCAAACTAGCTAGACAAAAATCTTTGATATTGCATTGATATCATTCTAATGCAACTCTATACTAAATCTTAGACATACAAGAAATTAAAATAAGATTCTTATTCAAGCCATTAATAAACAACACATCACTCAACTCAAGAACATCACTTGAAGGCATATGGAGACAATGGAGCCTACTCTTCTCACATGATATGTAGAATTATCACCCGCCTCCACATTCCTACCTCCCTCTTAATGTTGAAACATGCTAAAGAATGACCTATCATATGAAATACGTCTAAAAAATCCACTATTCACATATCATCCAACACTAGGCATAGTGTTAGAAGATAAACAAGTGACCATGTTGTAGGTGGTTTCAAGCAAAGATGATGACTCGTCCACTACAACTACAGTACCTACAATATTTTCACCCTATTTTTGTTGCTTGGATTTTCTTTTCTTATTCAGACATTGGCTAGCATAATCACCCATCTAATGAAACATGAAGCATTTTACCTTGCTCAAGTCTTTCTTTCCTATGTGATGCAGGAGCATCGCAAGCAGCCAGCCAATCGAGCATGAAGGCAGAAGACAGCTGGAAAGTGAAACACACATTTTACATGTTTTGGAAATGTTTTTGAATCATTAATGTAATGGTTAAAGGGAAGCGCACTTTCGTATTGTAAACAGATCATGAGTGATTTGCTCTCATCTGTAGGAGGTAGAGGCATTTATGAATAGTTAATGAAAGTAGGTAGGTTTGAATTAGAGATTAGACAGTTTAGAAGAACAGGAGGGAAAACGACTATAGACACCCTCATCTTTGTATCATTGTATCAATCAGAATTAGATCAATTAAGCACATTAGCATAGAGTAGAGGAGAGTTGTAGCAGGAGAGTTGTAGAAGAGACCAATGGACAGAAGCTTGAATTAATATATGGAACTTTGATTCAGACTCATGGTGTTATGATGTTTTATGTGTACACATGTTGAATGGTCTGTTTACAGTTTCTTACTCTCTCTGTCATGCATTTGTTATTATGCTGCATGTGAATGTATGTTTTCAAGTTGGATGTTTGAAGTCTAAGAGAGAGAGGAAATGAGTTTCAATTGTTTCTCATCCTAAGTGAGAAGTTCCTGCAAGGAGTGCAGTGAAACGTCCGCAAGGAGTGTGTTGACGAAGGTTTAGAGTTTCATCTCTGAAAATCTCAGGAGGGATATCGTTGTTCTCATTCCAACAGAAGTGCAAGTGAAGCAAAGAAGTTGTGCAAGGTGTGCGTAGTCTGGTTGAAAGCTTAGAACTTATCAACCAAGAGAAGACTTGAAGGACTGTTGTTGCAGAGGAAGTGCACAGAGTCATGAGTTCAAATACCCAGAAGTATTTGAAGGATTTCGGCAAGGAGTGCATGCAGGAGTTCTTTTGTGATTTGAAGTTACTAGAGAACGCCTTTGAAGTATTCAAAGGGGGGGGGGGGTCGAAGTCATTTCGTAGGATTTGAGTTCCAGTATAAGAATACTGGTTCATTTCAAAGGAGTTGTCAAGGAAGGAATCGAGCGGTCAGAATTCTCCGAGGAGAACTCCTGAAATCACGAGAACCGTAAGATCCAGAGAAGTTACAAGGTGCATAAGGAGGGACGAATCCATCACTCTGGTAACAAGAGTCAACGTGGACCATTGATTGTGATCTGCTGGAGCGTCAGATTATTTCAGGAATTCAGGATTTGTGAGTCTGGAGTGTAATCCAAAACCCTTGGTCACTCTAACTCTCGAATCGTGGAAAGAATAGCTTAGGACGAATTTCGAAATTTCAGGAATCGACATTTTGGCATTCCTGTTGACAAGGAGTAGAGTGCTCCACATCAGAAGCTCTGAGATCGCGAAACGCGAAATACCTTTGGAGGAGCATTTCGACATTTCGGGATTCGAGATCTCAAGGAGACAGTGATTTGGGATCGAGAGTTTTGAACTCCCGTTTCGCAAAATCCCAGGGAAAAGAAAATCATTTCGGCATTTCGGGATTCGGAATACTGGAAGCCATGAGAACAAGGAGCTTGGGCCCTTGCATTTAGAATTTTGAACTTGCGAGATCTGAGATATTGTGAAGTGGTATTTCAGCATTTCGAGAATTAGGATTTCGGCATTCCTGTTGACAAGAATTCAGGCACTTCATATGAGAACCCCCAAAATCGCAAAACGTGAAATAGTATAAAGTGGCGTTTTGGCAATTCGACGTTTTGGGGTTCGGGAACCTGAGAGGACATTGTTCTGGGATCGAGAGTCTTGGACTCCCGGTACTCAAAAGTCTGAATTCACGCGGATCATCGGATCAAAGGGGGGCTTATAGCCGTTGATCCCATTGGAGATATCGTTTCAGAGTTTCGAGGTTTGTGGAGGTTAGAGAGACAGTCAGAAGATTTACATCAGGACTTGCGAAATCGCGAAGCCCGAAACCCTGAAAGGAGAAAAAAAAGTTATGATAGAAGCCAGTCTTTTGCTGAATGTTTCGGGTTTCGGCATTTCGGCAGTTGTGAAGACAAGAGGTCGGGATTCCTTGTTCTGGAACTCCCGAAGTTGTGAAACGTGATATAGCTGTGTAGGAGGACGCGGCCAAGCATTTCGGAAAAATCGGCATTTCAGGTTTCAAAAGTTGGAAAGGTCGAGAACCTCGACAACAGGATTCATGAAATCGCAAAAACCGAAATCCCGAAAAGGGAAGAAAAGGAAAGTCTCGATAAGGAAAAAAGGTTGTGATCATTTCATTGTGGTTAGGGGAGTTGAGTGGTTCTTTGTGTTGGTTCACACGGGGCATACTCATAAGGACCTGTGGAAAAACATTGTTGTTGTGTGTGTGTGGGATTCCTTGTGAAGGAACCTAAGAGTCAATCAGACTTAGGAGGGAAGATTTAGAACAATCATGTGCGGACCTTGATTCTGAGGATTGGGGGTCTGCGTCAGTTGTGGTATCAGAGCACAGAAAAAGTTCTTTGTTTTCTATAGCAGAGGAAGGAATAATATTTCTCAGCCATGCCACTGAGAAGAAGAGATAGGCCCATGCCAATGCCTGATCCAGTAGTGGAAAGGGAAATGCGTGAACTACGTGCTAGGCTTGATGCCATGGAGACACCACAGAGGTGCATAGTCAACGCTAGGGATGTCAGCGAGGCTGAAAGTTAAAATGAATCTAGAAATGAGGGAGAAGAAGTTGCAGCCGAAGATGCAGCAGATGAACGCCTATTCAGGGTTGTTGCAAGGATAGGTGCCAGGGCAAAAATGGAGATTCCCATGTATGAGGGAAACTTGGACGTTGAAGAGCTTCTAGATTGGATTAGAGCTCTGGATAAATACTTTGACTATGAGGATGTTGAGGAAGACAAGAAGGTTAAACATGATGTCACAAGACTTAAAGGGCATGCAACATTATGGTGGGATGAACTGCGGGCTAACAGACACTGCAAAGGCAAGCAGAAAATAAAGAGTTGGGATAGAATGGTTGCGAAGATGAAATCCAAATTCATACCCAAGGATTATCAAATTACTCTGTTTCAAAGAATGCAGAATTTGAGATAGAATTTGATGACAATGAAAGAGTACACTGAAGAGTTCTACAAGATCAACATCAGGGTAGGTCATCGGGAAAGCGATGATGAAAAGGTTGCCAGGTACATGAATGGTCTAAGATACAACATTCAGGACGAGATGAGCATGATGACCCTTAGGAATGTGGAAGATGCTTATCAGATGGCTCTGAAAGCTGAAGAGAAGCTGAGCCAAAACCAAGGTCAAAGATGTTGAGGCAGAAGTCAAGCCAGAGGCAAAACAATTTCCCAAGACAGGAATCAGAAACCTAAAGAAGAGTGGAATAAACCTCGGACTCATCATGAGAGAGGTGGAAGCTCATAGAGAGGATAGTATGCTGATAGAAAACGTTTCCTCGAACCAGAGGAAGAGGAAAAGGCAGAGGTGGAGAAATAAAATGCTTTACCCGTGGAAAAAATAGAGACAAATCCTATGAATGTCCAGATAGAAAGAAAGAAGGAGGTGAAACTCACATTGCCGAAGCACAAGGACAGAATGTTGAGGAAAAAGATGTTGAGGGCAGAAAATCATTGATGAGGAGAAAAGTTCTCTTAATGCCAGAGAAGGAGGCAGAGAACCCATCCCAAAGGAACATACTTTTTCGTACTGCTTGCAAGACCAAAGACAGGGTATGCAAAGTCATCCTGGACAGTGTTAGCACAAACAATCTTATTTCTACGGAGATGGTAGAAAAGCTAGAGCTGGAGACTATTGAACATCCAAGTCCATATAGAGTTCCGTGGTTACAAAAAGGACATTAGGTAAATGTCACTAAACAATGTTTAGTTGAATTTAAAATAGGAGGATATAAGGATGAAATAATGTGTGATGTCATTCCCATGGATGTTTGTCATCTATTGCTAGGTAGACCGTGGCAATATGACAGAAATGTGATTCATGATGGGAGAAAGAACACATACACCCTGGAGAAGAATGGGAGAACTCACATGTTGTCGTTGATTAAGGAAAAAGAAGTAAAACCTGAGGTGAGAAACATTGTACTTCTCATGAGTGGAAAGGAACTTCTTAAGGAGGTTAAGAAGAAGGAAGACACACAATTTATTGTGGTCAGGAAGCCAAAAAAAAAATTTACAAGTACAAGAGTGGATGATTTGCCAGAGGAAATCCAGAAGTTGCTGGAAGAGTTTGTTGATATAGTAGTGGATGAACTACCTCGTTCGTTGCCACCGATCAGAAGTATAAGCCATCACATCAATCTTATACCTGGAGCTAGTTTACCAAACAAAGCAGCGTATAGATTGATGCCACTGGAGAATGAAGAGGTCAAGAAACAGATCTAGGACTTAATGGACAAAGGGTTGATTAGAGAGAGTTTGAGTCCATGCGTTGTTCCAACAGTGCTCAGCCCAATGAAACATGGAGGCTGGAGGATGTGTATAGACTCAAGGGCAATCAATAAGATTACCATCAGATATAGATTTCCATTACCAAGGATGGATGATTTGATGGATTGCTTAAGTGGAGCAAAGTTTTTTTCAAAGATTGATTTGAAAAGAGGATATCATCAAATCCGAATGAGAGAAGGTGATGAATGGAAAACAACATTCAATATGAATGAAGGGTTGTATGAATGGCTTGTTATGTTGTTTGGATTAACAAATGCACCCAGTACTTTCATGAGATTGATGAATGAAGTCTTGAAGGATTTCATAGGGAAATTCGTCATTGTATATCTTGATGATATATTGATTTTCAGCAAAACTGAAGTAGAACACTTGAAGCATTTAACTACAGTGATGAGGAGATAGCAGCAAGAGAAATTGCTGATAAATATGAAGAAATCGACATTTATGAGGACATAACTCATTTATTTGGGTTTTGTTATCTCTTCAAATGAGTTGAAGATGGATCCGGATGAGGTAGAGGTGATTAAGAATTGGCCATCACCAGGAAGTGTATTTGAGGTTCGAAGCTTCCATGGATTAGCTAGTTTCTATAGGAAATTCATCTTAAATTTTGGTGGGATTAGCACACCAATGATGGACACGGTGAAGAAAAGACACAAATATTTTCATTGGACAGAGGAAGTAGAAAAAAGTTTCAACTTGCTGAAGAAAAAGATTATTGAATAGCCAATTCTAGTGTTGCCGAATTTCAGTAAGACATTTCAGGTAAAATTTGACGCTAGTGGATTTGCAATTGGAGCGGTCTTAAGTCAATATGACAGACCAATCTCATACTTCAGTGAGAAACTGAATGAAGCGAAGCTTAAGTACTCAACATATGACAAAGAATTGTATGCATTCATACAAGCGTTGAAGAAATGGAGACATTATTTGGTTCCTAAAGAGTTTGATTTGTATAGTGACAATCACACTTTGCAATTTGTGACTCAACAGGAGAAGTTGAACCAAAGACATGTTAAATGGGTTGAATACATGCAGAATTTTACTTTTATAATTAAACATATTTCTAGAAATGCTAACAAAGTTGTTGATGCTTTGAGCAGGAAATGTTTGCTGATGCAGGAATTTAGAGTCAAAACTTTGGGTTTTGATAATCTCAAAGAAATGTACAGAGATGATCCAGATTTTAAAGAGGCGTATGAGGCATCTAAGAATCCAATTCTCAGGGACAGAAGCCAATGGACCGAATATATGATCCAAGATGGATTATTATTCAGGGGCAATCAATTATGTATTCCAAAATGCTCCATGAGGGAGAATCTACTGAAAGAAAAACACAGTGGAGGATTGGTCGAACACTTCGGTCATGATAAGACGTTCTCAAAATTGAATGGCTCATATTTTTGGCCAGGGATGAGAACAGATGTCAAAATATTTGTGGATAGATGTAGAATTTGTCAACACACAAAGGGAAAAAGGCAGAACACAGGGTTATACCAACCATTACCCATACCTGAGAGGTCGTGGGATGCCGTAAGCATGGATTTTATATTGGGGCTGCCAAGAACGCAAAGAGGATTTGATTCAATATTTGTGGTGGTAGACAGATTTTCAAAGATGGCACATTTTATACCATGTTAGAAAACTAGTGACGCAACTCATATTGCGAACCTGTTTTTCAAAGAAGTCATCAGACTTCACGGTTTTCCAAGGAGTATTGTTTCAGATCGAGACACCAAGTTTGTGGGACATTTCTAGAGGACTTTATGGAAGAAGCTGGGGACAAATTTGTCATTTAGCTCAGCTTATCATCCTCGAACGGATGGGCAAATATAAGTTGTAAACAAAAGCTTGGGATATTTACTAAGGAGCCTAGTGATTGAACACCACAGTCAGTGGGATCACATTCTTCCACAGGCGGAATTTTCTTATAATGATTCGATCAATAGAAGCACAGGGCAGAGTCCATTCCAAATTGTATATGAAATGCAGCCAAGGGGAGTTTCTGAATTAAAAGATATGGAACAAACTGAATTCAGAAGTGCTAGTGCAGAGGATTTTGCAGAAGCGATGAAGGAGCTTCACAACCGAGTTAAGGAACGATTGCAGAATTCGAGTCAAGAATACAAGCGCAGAGCAGATCAACACAGGCGAGAACTTTAGTTTGAAGTTGGTGATCTGGTTCTTGCACATATGAGGAAGGAGAGGTTCCCAACGGGAACATATAACAAACTGAAAAATGAAAAAGATTGGACCATGCATATTCATGAAGAAATTTGGGCCAAATGCATATGAGATCGAATTACCCGATGGAATCGAAATTTCACCAATATTCAACATCTCATATTTGTACCCTTACAAATCTAAAGAAGCAGGAGAAGAGAGTGAATAGACAAAGGTTCAGTGGACTAAACAAATGCTTTTAGTTGCAAAGCCACAGATGGAAAGTATAATTGATAAGAGGGTCAGCGGGAAGACCAAGAGGAAAGAGTATTTCAAATACTTGGTCAAATGGAAGGGACACCCAGTTGAAGATGCCAGTTGGGAGGATGAAGCATGGACAGAAAGTGCAAGAGCTCATGAACAAGAGTTCATGAAAATTTTCAAGCAAGGGAGTATGATGCAGGAGCATCGCAAGCTGCTATCCAAGTGAACTTGAAGGCGGAAGACAGCTGGAAAGTGCAACACACATTTTACATGTTTTGGAAATGTTTTTGAAGCATTAATGTAATGGTTAAAGGGAAGCGTACTTGCGTATTGTAAACATATCATGAGCGATTCACTCTCATCTATAAGAGGTAGAGGCATTTATGCATAGTTAATGAAAGTGGATAGGTTTGAATTAGAGATTAGATAGTTTAGAAGAACAGGAGGGAAAACGACTATAGACACCCTCATCTTTGTATCATTGTATCAATCAGAATTATATCAATTAAGAACATTAGCATAGAGTAGAGGAGAGTTGTAGTAGGAGAGTTGTAGAAGAGACCAATGTACAGAAGCTTGAATTAATATATGAAGCTTTGATTCAGACTCATGGTGTTATGATGTTTTATGTGTACACATGTTGAATGGTCTGTTTATAGTTTCTTACTCTCTCTGTCGTGCATTTGTTATTATGATGCATGTGAATGTATGTTTTAAAGTTGGATGTTTGAACTCTAAGAGAGAGAGGAAATGAGTTTCAATTGTTTCTCGTCCTGAGTGAGAAGTTCCTGGAAGGAGTGCAGTGAAACGTCTGCAAGGAGTGCGTTGATGAAGGTTCGGAGTTTCATCTCTGAAAAGCTCAGGAGGGATATCGTTGTTCTCATTCCAATAGAAGTGCAAGTGAAGCACAGAAGTCGTGCAAGGTGTGCGCAGGTTGGTTGAAAGCTTATAACTTATCAACCAAGAGAAGACTTGAAGGACTACTGTTGTAGAGGAGGTGCACAGAGTCGTGAGTTCAAATACCCAGAAGTAATTGAAGGATTTCCACAAGGAGTGTGTGCAGGAGTTCTTTTGTGATTTGAAGTTGCTAGAGAAAAGATCATAAAGGTTAACACCTTGATGTATTCAAAGGGGGGGGTCGAAGTCATTTTACAGGATTTGAGATCCAGTATAAGAATATCGGGTCATTTCGAAGGAGCTATCAAGGAAGGAATCGAGCGGTCATAATTCTCCGAGGAGAACTCCCAAAATCACGAGAACCGTAAGATCCAGAGAAGTTACAAGGTGGATAAGGAGGGACGAATCCATCACTCTGGTAACATGAGTCAACGAGGACCATTGATTTTGATCTGCTGGAGCATCAGATTATTTCAGGAATTTAGGATTTGTGAGTCCGGAGTGTAATCCAAAACCCTTGGTCACTCTAACTCCTAAATCGCAGAAAGAACAGCCTAGGACGAATTTCGAAATTTTGGGAATCGACATTTCGACATTCCCGTTGACAAGGAGTAGAGTGCTCCACATCAGAAGCTCTGAGATCGTGAAACGCGAAATACCTTTGGAGGAGCGTTTCGACATTTCGGCATTTCGGGATCCGAGATCTCGAGGAGACAGTGATTTGGGATCGAGAGTTTCGAACTCTCGGTTCATGAAATCCCAAGGAAAAGAAAATCATTTCGGCATTTCAGGATTCAGAATACTGGAAGCCCTGAGGACAAGGAGCTTGGGCCCTTGCATTTATAATTTTGAAGTTGCGAGATCCAGGATATTGTGAAGTGGTATTTTGGCATTTCGGGAATCGATATTTCGGCATTCCCGTTGACAAGAATTCGGGCACTTCATATGAGAACCCCCGAAATCACGAAATGCAAAATAGTGTGAAGTGGTGTTTCGGCAATTCGGCATTTTGGGGTTCGGGAAACCGAGAGGACAGTGTTCTGGGATCGAGAGTCTTGGACTCCCGGTACCCAAAAGTCCGAAATCACGCGGGTCATCGGATCGAAGGGAGGCTTATAGCCGTTGATCCCATTGGAGATATCATTTCAGAGTTTCAGGGTTTATGGAGGTTAGAGAGAGAGCTGGAAGCTTTACATCAAGACTCACGAAATCGTGAAGCTCCAAACCCCGAAAGGAGAAAAAAAAGTTTTGATAGAAGCCAGTCTTTTGCTGAACATTTCGGGTTTCGGCATTTTGGCAGTTGTGAAGACTAGAGGTCGGGATTCCTTGTTCCGAAACTCCCGAAGTTGTGAAACGCGATATAGCTATGTAGGAGGACGCGGCCAAGCATTTCGGGAAAATCGGCATTTCGGTTTTCGAAAGGTGGAAAGGTCGAGAACCTCGACAACAGGATTCGCGAAATCGCGAAACCCGAAATCTCAAAAGGGGAAGAAAAGGAAAGTCCCGATAAGGAAAAAAGGTCGTGATCATTTCATTTTGGTTAGGGGAGTTGAGTGGTGCTTTGTGTTGGTTCACACGGGGCATACTCATAAGGAATTGTGGAAAAACATTGTTGTTGTGTGTGTGTGGGATTCCTTGTGAAGGAACCTAAGAGTCAATCAGACTCAGGAGGGCAGATTTAGAACGATCCTATGTGGACCTCGATTCTAAGGATTGGGGGTCTGCGTCACTATGCCTTATTTCTTCTTGTAGCCTTTCTTGCTACTCTTCTTCATTCTCCCAATAAGAATAATCTCATCTACCTCCTCGTTTTACCTTGAACAAACTTGCAACTTGATTCTTCTTGCATAAGACTGAAAGTTGCAAAGGTCTCATGAGCACACACACCCTGAACAAAATGCATCCAAGAAGGAACAAACACATAACTTCCATAGAATTTTATAATTAACGTCCACTAATATCAAATTTTAAATCAATTAAAGTTTTCACTCAATTGACAGGATTTTTTTTTCCATATCACACTCACTCACAAAACAAGTAGTTATCCAAGTCATTAATTGGCGCCTTCCAATAATTCAATGCCATGTGTAATTTCCTTTTACATGTGGCTTGCATAGATATGCGAGGCACAAACACCTAGTTGTTACTATCTCATAACCCAACAACCACACATTCCACTGACATGGAAGCAAACGAGTGGAAAAACAAAGTATT
>JASDQU010100571.1:23249-41040 GCA_032191745.1 Picea mariana
CTTTTCTATTCTTGGAGTAAATTAATATATCGTCAATAAAAACAAGCACAAATTTGTCTAGGAACTTGCTGAGTACATTGTTCATCAAGCACATAAAAGTGGCAGGGGCATTGGTCAACCCAAATGGCACCACCACAAACTCATAGTGACCATACCTCGTTCGGAAGGAAGTTTTATGAATGTCTTCACCCTTGATTCGGACTTGATGGTATCCCGACCTCAAATCGATCTTTGAGAAAATAGACGCACCCCCCAATTGATCGAACAGATCATCGATCCTGGGCAAGGGGTGCTTGTTCTTTATGGTTACCTTATTGAGTTGCCTATAATCTATACACAGTCTAAGGGTACTGTCCTTCTTTTTCACGAACAGGACTGGTGCTCCCCACGGAGACACGCTGGGTCGAATATAGCCTTTATCCATCATTTCTTTTAATTGCATCTTGAGTTCAACTAACTCGGGTGTGCTCATCTGGTAGGGTGTCCTAGACACCGGCACCACTCCTGGTGCAAGTTCTATCGAGAAGTCCATGTCTCTTCTCGGAGGTAAACCCGGTACCTCTTCCGGAAACACATCTCTGTATTCTCTTAGGATAGGGTGATCATCAAGGCTTGGTTTGTCACCTTTGATTGTTTTCAACACCTGTATTGCATATAGGGTACATCCATTTCGATAATACTTTCTCATTTGCAGAGCTGATATTTGTCTCACCGAAACATGTTTTCAAATCCCTTGAAGGGTTATCTTTTTCCCTTCTTTACTTCACATTCTGAGGTTTTGTGGTAACAGTCGAATATGGATTTATGGGCGGCTAGCCAGTCCATACCAATCAGCAGATCATATGATCCCAAGGGTAATAAGTTAAGGGTTGTTTGGGTGGGGAATCTACCCAACATCAATTGGCAGGCTGGTATAACCTCTGCTACCCTTCTTTTGGTGCCAGTGGCTAACTGCACCAACCATGGCTTGGTATGTTTTTGGGGCTGTAGTTTACACTTATCAATAGCTTTAGGGCCTATATAACTCAAATTTGAACCAGGGTTAATTAAAACAGACACTAGATGGTTGGAAATCATACCTTCTATTTCCACTACTGAAGCTTGGTGGTCAACTTGGTTATTATCCAAGGCTGCATAAATTTGTGGCTCACTCCTGGCCACATCATTGATGGTAGTAGCTTCTTGGATGTTATAAATCCTTCGACTATTCTGTTGTCGGTGTGGACAGTCTCTCAATAGATGTTCTTCCGCGCAACCCCAACATTTCAAAGGTTCTCTCTTTGGGTTATCAGTCTTCACTGATATGGGTCCAGAAGTTTTATTTCCACTCAAGGAGGGAAAATTCTGCTGGTGCATACTCCGGGCTAGGAAGCTCATTCTTAGGTTCTTCTTATAGTTCTTAAATCCTGGGGATTTAATTCCCCTTTTCTGAAATTTTGAACTATTCTTCTATTTCCATCCTTCGCGAGGTTCTGCTCGATGCCCAAACTGTTCATGACAATAGGTTGCCTTTCGAATAGTGCCTTCTAGGGTCTTTGTCTCATCAAATTCAATTTTGTTCTGGTAGTCTTTGGGTAGTCCACTGATGAAGCGTTGCACCTTTGCCTTTTTTGATTTAATATAGGGTACATACCTCAACAAATCGAGGAATCTGTTGACATATTCTTCTATAGTGAGTTGTCCCAGTTTGAGTTCATAAAACTCTTTAGTCTTTTTGTTGAAATATTTTTCCGACAGATACTTCTTTCGAAAGTATTTCTCAAACCATTCCCAAGACAGGTCCTCTTCGCGAACCCCTTTCACATTCTTAAGGTATTCCCACCAAATGGAAGCCTTTCCATTCAAGTTGAAGGTGGCCACTTGGACCTTCATATTTTCTGAAAAGTCATGGACCCTAAAGTACTTCTTTAGTCCAAGCAGCTAGGCCTCTACTTCCTCTCCCTTCTTTATTTCACCGTCGAAGGAGGGTGGTTTGGCTTTTCTGTATTCTTCAAATTTTTGACCTTTGGAAGACTTTTGCTTCTTCTGTTTCCTTTGGGGATAGGAACTGGTTTTGCTGCTAGAAGAGACCTCTGAATCACCAGCTTCCTTCTTAGAGGAATCATTCGACGCTTGTCCTTTACCTCTGGGGTGGACCTTTTTCAAGGTGCTCCTCTCAGTGTGGCCACTGATATGACCATGTTTCTGAGTTTCAGGTTCATGCTGCATTTGTCTTTGTAGATCGGATAAACTCTGCAGTAAAACTACGTTAATTTCTATTTGTTTTTCTTGTTCTTTCATCATCCTTTCATTGTCAGCCTTGCGTCTTTGTAATTCAACCATGAGACTCCTCACAGTCTTGGCTAGATATGGAGGGGTCCCTACTGCCCTTCTTTTGTCAGACTCTTCATCTCTATTGTGGGAGCCTTCTCCCACTTCATGGTGAGTCACCATACTATGCATTGATAATTTCCCGTGGTTGATCTTCCGCTTGTGTGCAAAAGGAAAAATGTTGGTTGTTAGTCAATATTTATATTTATTTATAGCCAGTACATAATTCATATTTTCACATGTACACACACACAATAGGGGTTTTCCATTCTTAACTTCTTTTTTTTTATTAGGAAGGTTAAGATAGGGGGTTACTCTTTTTAAGAGTGTTTCAAACGGAGCTTCTGCACAACTCGTTCATGAGCCCAAGTAGGTCGAGTGTTGTAACCATGCTCTGATACCAATTTGTCACATACCTACTGCGGTGTAATAAATTTTTCACCTTTTTCTTGAGGGACAGAATCCCTGAAACCCTACGAGGCTTAGCACAGGCTGCAGACGCCTCCTCTGCCTTGACAGAGTCTCTGCGCAACCTCTCGATCTTAAGGATCGATTAGTTTCTTTTGTGAGCCAAAATGGCTTCTTTTGATTCCCAGATGGAATCTCCTCCCAATCGATCTACAGGTCCTTTCGGAAGCTCCCCTGTGCGAACAGCACTAGGCGTGAGCTCCATGACTCCCAAGCGACCACAATGCTATGACCAAGGACTATTCCCAAAGGCGCTTGTTGCAACTCACCATCTCGCGAGTTCGCGAGTAGAAGCTCTCGACTCCTCCTTTCCAATCTCGTGATACCTGAGATCACGAAATGGGTATAGCTCCTTTCTGTCAGCGCCCTCCGTGCATGACCACCGGCTAGGCTAAACACTAGCTCCTGTCACAAAACCTGAATTCGTAAGTCGAAGGGTTGAATCTCCGTTTTCTTCCCATGCGAACCTCCGAGGCTTGGAAGTTAGTGAGGGTTGACCTTCCTTTCACACTTCTCGCAACTTGCCACTTCGCGAGTTGTAGCGTCGAGATCTCATGCTCGTATCTCACGAATCCCTAAGAATCGAGAGGTCAACTGAGTGTTGACTCCTTTTTCCCAGGTGATGCGTGTCCTCCTGTCAACCACGCGGGCCCCACCTTGTGGTTCTGCCATGTGTCCACACTCGTGCCTCGGCTCTCGGCACTTCGTGACTTATGATGTCAAGAAGTGGTTCTCTCAACCTTAGAACCTCTGAAGGGACGATGCGCATGATGAAACTCCTGATCCCACGGTCCTCCCTTGAACTGGATCTAATGGTTATCCTTTCTCCTCGCGATTTCGCCACGCGCGACATGGAGCACCCAACTCCTGGGCTCTCATCTTACGAACCTCCGAGTTTGCGAGATCCCTCGATTTCTGCCACCTGTCCTCCTCAGATGGATGATCCTGATCTTCTCACGACTTCGCCACTCACAAATTCTAGGCGCCCAAACTTGGCACCTTCCCTTCACGAAACCCCGAGAAGTGATGTTAGCTTTTCCTCTCGCGTTCTCACTATTTGCTACTTCGCAAGTCGAAGGGTTGAACTCTCGTTCCTTTATCTCACAAATCCTCGAGATGCGAGAGGTCAATGGGTATTGACTCCTCTCACTAGGTGACATGTGTCCGCCTATATATCGCATGATCCCACCTTGTTGTTCTACCATGTGTCCCTCATCCCCAGCTTTGACACTTCACGACTTCGCTTCCCGAAGCGCTACCTCCTTTGTATCCCGACACCCGAAGTGCCAAGATCCCTAATCTCCTCACTACTCCTTATCGCAACTCATGAATTTAGGAATTTCAGGACAAAAGTCTCGACCTCCTATCTACCGATATGTCGAAATGCCAAAATTTCGACACGTCATCAACGTGGGTTCCACAACAGAACCTCCCGTCTTTTTGGAGTTTCGGACTTCATGACTTTGCGAATCCTGATGCTAAGCTTTCGGTTCTTCAACCCACGAAACCCTGAAATACTGAGTTACGATGCACTTCACCAATAACTGGCTCACACAAATCTTTTTGCCCCTTCGGGACTTCGCCTTCCACGACTTTGCAAATCTTGAGGAAAGGGTTTTAACCCTTCAACTCACGAATCCACAAAATGAGATTTCAAGAGTGATCTAACAGTCCTTGTCAACTCAGATCCTATGGTCTGATTTCTCCCAAACTTAAACTTGAAAAAAGGCTTACCGTAACCCCCCTACTCCTCTGCAAGATCTGACGGCTCTGGGGACTTCGCGAATTCTCCACGGAGAATTCCGACCATCCAATGCCTTCTTGACAACTCTTGCGAAGCGAACATGGTATTCCTTCACTGTTATTTTGGGATTTCAACAGGATCATTCTTCCTCATACAGGGTTACTAAGACTTGCACCTTCAAATCCTTTTCCAGGTTCTTGGTGAGATTTCTAAGAAGGGTGTCTCTATGGGGAGATCTATCAAGGGTATTACCGAAGACGGATAAGGGTGTAGATTTCCCGAGAACAGACTTGAAGTCTGAATTAATTCAATATGTGTATAAATAGTGATTTATAAAACATAAGCCATACGTAGTCTTTCCATTATAAGCGTGCAACCACCATTTCTAAATCAAAACACTACACAGGTAGTATTATACTCAAACCTTCATAAAACTACACAGAATCTGAGCATACATGTCAGCATATAAATTTCAACATGCAAAATGTAAAACACTTATCAGAAATAACACCAAGTGTGATTGCAACTATTGAGAGGGGTGCTCGTTTCCACCCAACCGTAGGCTCAGCAACTCCCAATGGAATTACCACTAGCCACCCTCGAGCTGAGACCACGATGCTGCGAGACTACGTCTCTGTTTGCCAGTGACTGAGAATGAAGGTTACTCTCCTTCATCTCTGCTATCACTCACTCTGTGTTTTTCCAGAGTTCCTCTTCCTCTTTCCCTCGCGTCTGCCCCTGATCGCCCACACTTCCTGCCTTTTCTCTATTCGGTGAGTTTGCATGTGGCACGACTTTCCTCGCAGTGGTCAGGTATAAGGACTCTACTGATGGGTGATTCACCCCCATCCCTCATTACTCATGAGGATCCCTTTACCTACCACTCCTGACGAGTCATTTAATTCAGGGCCAGCGAGCTGCTCTTGGTTCTCCAGGCCAGTGAAGTCCAAATATGTTATTGGTTTCGGCAGAAGTTAGCGCCACCTTTCCAAGTGCCTTCCCCCACCTTTCTTCAACCATCATGGTCTCTTTTTTAGCACCTTCCCCTCTCAGCAGTCCTTCAATACATACATATATTTATATTATTATTTACATTCATCGACCTTTTCCACAAGGTCCATTCACATCACACATTCACATTTTTTTGGGTTTGCCATAGTTCTTGGCCAGTATAGTTATTTTTACAAACTGGGGGAAACAGGGTGTTACAAGGTGCAGTATAGATCAAGAGAGTTCATTCGAAGCTACCGGGCCACATGAAAATATTCTCGAGCCAACTCATAGAGAATACTTTCCTACACCGGAGTAATCCATTGCTTCTGACCTTGAGGATGAAGGATTCAGGCCCACAAACCCTTCGGTCACTAACTTATTGGCACCACTTCTAATTCAGGTAGTCCCTCCTTAGGTGACTTTACCTAAATGTCAGTTTGTTCAATGAGAGGCAATGGAAGCAACTAGTGCTACTTCATCTGGGATTCCTCATACTCCCATCTCAACGACCACATGAGGGAGTGTTGTACCTCATCCACCACCTCCACTTATCAGGACTACGGTTGTCCAGACACCCACTACTTTGGGCAGTGGCACAATCCTTTCGACAAATTTGACCATTGTCCCCTCTATCTAGAACATGGTTGGAACTCCCTTTTCATATGGGATGTCTGGTTTTGACTCTAGTTTGTTCCTAACCTACTCTACTCTATAGACCATTGGTCTGGGGGTAGTGAGCTCTAATGATCCCTTGTAAGGATCTATCATGGGCACCACTGCCCCATCCAATTCTATCCCTTACGGTGGGGGTCACATCCCTCCTCCATCCCCTTTACTCAGAGGCACTTTCCAGCAGCTGATCGTGCTTAATACCAACTCTAGTTTGTTCAATGGGGGGAGCCATGGGCCTCATTCCTGCATGAATCTGGTGGGATCTATTACTTTTTCTTTGTTCAGTGAATTTGGAAATAACACTTTCTCATTATCTTCTTTCTCAACTAGGGGAAACCTCGTTTTTGGTCAACAAAACCCTACACAAGGTTTCATTCCTTCGCAAGGAGTGATGACAGGATTTTACTCCTCACAAGGTCTTGGAAATCCTTGGTAGGGATTGTTTCCTTCGCAAGGGATGCCAATCGGGGGAAACCCCTCCCACACCCAGTGGAACCCCGGTCAGGGTTCAATACCTATGCCAGAAGGATCGACTGGGGACATCCCCAACCAAGGTCCTTGGAACACTGTACATGGATCAATCCATACACAAGGCATGTCATCCAACTATGGGAATCAATCGGTGATACAGAATCAAATGAAAGATCCTTTTACCAAAAAGGGCTACCATAGTTTCTACCAAAACCTTGGCCAACAGCCAAACTTTTCCTGGAAACCTAGTGCTAGCCAAAATCTAGGCCCCTCTTTTCATTTGAATCCACCACAACCTACACTACCTTTCCTGGAAACTTTGCATTTTCAAAACTTTTCAAGATTTTTGAATGACCCAATCTGTCATGATCAGCGTTGGCTCCCCATGTTGACAAAGTTTCCCTGGGACATCCCTAAGATTGAAGGAAAGCCTGGTGAAGTTCTAGGTGATCATGTGTTACACATTATTTTTGTCACTCTGGTGATGTCTCTACAAGTGATGTATTCAGGCTCCCACAAGGACTTTTTGCTTGAGAAAAGTGAATGTTGTCTTCTTCCAAAAAACACATTTTTAAGATGAGCTCGCGGGCTACCTATGTTATAGGGTGCGAAAATCCTTTATTCTCGCAAGACACCCAGACTTTGGGTGTGAACTATTTGCAGTCTGCTCTATAGTAAGGGTGCGAACCTGTTTTTAAGCTTGGAAAATAGAAGAGGTCACAAAGGTTCTAGAAGGGAATCTTCTAGAAAAGGAGTTGGCATTCGCATGGTTGGCATCCTACTGACTTCTCAGATTTGGTGGGATAATCCTCATCCATTTAACCATCTCTCCTTCTCCTATATATTGAAAGGTTTCTCATGGAAAAGGTTAAGAAAGATTGAATGAAGAACTGGTGAAAGAATTGTGTGAAGAACTCTGTTTGGACAAAAGCTTGAAGACTCTATTTGGTATATCAAGTTGTACTAGATCTTCTTCATGCAAATGTAGAGAAAGCGTGTGTGTTGGAACCAAGGGTCACTGAAAGGAATCTTGCAACATCAAGGTGATCTATTTGCATCTTCTACTTTCATTTAATATAATACAACAACATGTCCCTTTCCCATAAAATCACTCTTATTTTATTGCATAACTCCTTGATCATATGCATAGGTTGACATTGAATATACTTTTCTATCTTTGCTTTGGTTGGTTTGTGTAGTCTTGGACCTGATTTCACAAAATCACCAGAGCGAAGTAGGAACAACAAAGACCTAAGGAAGCTATATAAAGGTATGTCACTCATTCCTTCTCCGTAGTAGATTCAATGACTGCAACTTAGAGAAAGAGTCATGTCCTGTCCTATTTTATTCTAGATCTAGGTGGATCTAGGGAGATATGTTAGTGTCCACACCTACCGATTTGTCCAGTAACAAAATTGTCACCTACCGAGTAGTTGTGTGTTATTGTGAGCGTCATCCGTGATGCTATTTTGTAGAAGCTATAGGCTTCATATTTTGATATTTTGATCCTTGGACATAAACTTTTTGTAAAAACTTTTGATCGTTATATACATATATACGGCTTCTACTGGCTTATTTTGTGTTTTGTTATACATGTGATGTGTGATTGGTTTATAAATGTCCCAAATGTTTGTCTAACACATAGTTAGCTAAGGCATCAATCAATGTATTTAGACATCTAGGAATGTGTTGATATTCGTTATAATCAAAATAACGTTCCAAGAGGCGAATTCGTAAATATACCCGTAATAAAGTAGGACTTCGGATAGCATATACATTACTTAACTGTAGTACTACTAGCTATGAATCGAGTTGTATAACCAAGTGGCAGATATCAAGAAAAATAACATCAATCAACAATTCGATGACGACGCTATATTCTGCAATATTATTGGTCGCACGACCAAAGCACACACATTGTAGACTGATAAGTTCATTTGTAGGTGCGTAAATTGCCCATGTAGTAGAAGCAAGGTTCTGAGTACTATGACTAGCGCCATCAGCAAAGCCAATGTGGGGTAGCAAAGACTCTGACATCTGGAAACCAAGAACAATGCAAGATAAGCGGTCGAGGGAAGAGACCAAATAACGAAAGAGCATACTAAAGTAATACAAAAAGTATGATACAATAAAATACAAGCACTCATGCACATGTGATATTAATCATAGTACTTCTTTAACTACAACCCATTTCTGGGTTCACTCAAAGGGATACCATCGTAGTCCATCAACTCATAAACTCTTTTCTCCAAAACTCATCTGACGATATAAGGACCTCGCCACATAGCTTCAAATTTTCTGGCTCCTAGCATATGGACTCAAAACTCTAAAAATTGCCAATAAAAATCAAAAGTAAACCATGGAAAAGTTGGAAAATTAGGAGATTACCTCGTTGGCTGAAACCATTTGCTAAATGATCGCTTGTGCCTCCCGCAATCAAGCAAAGAAATTTGGTGGAAAATGAGGTATGTTGGACAAGTTTTTGGCAAAGTAACAATGAAATGGTAAAAAAGACTTTTTTTCCCATATTTATTCACTTTTACCATTTCTTATTGATTTTTTATATTATTTTTATTGCTTTTCTTAAAAAACCTAATACCCTGATAGCCTTGTGAGTATGGGTTTTTGCAGATATAGCAACTTCAAAGTTTGAATGACGGGGTACGAGTGTTTTTTCTTTTTTGTCACATGTACGACTACTTTTTTAGGGTTTTTCTAGGAAAAACCTCGAGCTCAGTCTTCGTTCATTCTTGTGCTTGAAAATATATCAGAACATAATCGAGCATACTTTTTCTCATCTTTTCGTACTCGTCATGGTAACTTGAAAATGATGAACATAAGGGAGTATCCTTTAAGCTCTTTTCACGCTCCATAAAAGTGAAAAGATTGTCGTGCGATCTTATTCTTTTCACGCTCGTTAAAGTATTTGAAGAAAATGTTCGACGGGTGATAGTTTATCACTTTTTTGGTCTCGTCGAACTCTTTTATGAAAAAGGAACTGAGAGAGTTCTCTTTAAGTGTTTTTTAGACTCTCAAAACATGAAAAACCCCCGAGTTTTCTATCCTTGGACTCGTTAAACAAACATCAAAAGACCCATAATGGGACCGAACCACTCCTTCCTAGGGTTCATTAAATATACTCCAAGGGACTCGTCCGAAGGATGAGCTTACATCAACAAGCATATGTTATCCTCCTCAAGCTTGTGTAAAAATAAAGAGGTACTTGCCAAAAATGGTGGGGGAAGTTTTGGGAAAGGGATATGTTTTCATATTTGTGTTAATGAAAGTAAGTGTTGCTCTTGAACATGACACCCCCTATTCGTCATTTGAATCCGGGTTGGGAAATCCATTTGTCTCTCATTCGAATTGCTACAAGGTCATATCTTGGGTCGTCTTTGAGTCAGTGCTGCCAATTCCTTGGTTGTGTCGTTCATATGTTCAAGGGAAGTTCAAACAAGCCCTCTATTGAGTTGGCCATCTACAATTGTCCATTCTTACTATGTTGACCTTCCCTGTGTCTGTTTCAACCCATGTTCATACTTTGATTCACCCTCAAAATCTGTTACTTATTTTGTGTCATTGATGGGGGATACATCAAGGCCCTCCTATGACAAGTCTTTTTCCATCGACTCCAACTCATCCGAGAATGAGACTTAGAAATCATTTAGTACCTTGGAAACTGCATGCCTTAATGGCAAGTCTCTTCGCTTTTGACAGGGGTTTCACATCATTGATCCCTGATCGAGAGATTCCATCGAGTGCTCGACTTTATCTCATTCATTCGCATTCATTCAGATTGTACTTCGATACCTTGGGAATCATTGACATCAATGGTGATTTCCCTCACACTTGTTAACAGTCTTCATCAATGACCAGTAATCAAGTGGTTTCTACCATGTTCGACTTCAGGACATGTAATCACATGGCTAGATTCGTACTTTCAGGTAATGGGATTGAAGACCCTGGGTCTCATCTTTTTTATCCAGGCTATGATAGGAGTATGTATGATTTGTATCAGCACATAGATCCACTTTGTATGTCATGTGGCTATGTCTTAATTCTAGTCTTCTCACATAGATCCATAGTGTATTCCTGGTGGCTATGTAGAATTTTCATGACATGGATCCATGGTGTATGATTGGTGGCCATGACCTACGTTTATGATTCCATTCATTTGTGATCTAAGCATGGGGATGCCTACCTCAAAACTGGTATTATATTCTCCATATGCTTGGTTGTTTACAGGTTTCTGAATAGGTATGCTCCTTATTTCTAACACACATACGCATTTTACAATGTATTTCAGCTGTCACAAGTTCCAACCTCATACTTTGGGGGGAGTTTTGTTACACATTATTTTTGTCACTCTGGTGATGTCTCTACAAGTGATGTATTCAAGCTCCCACAAGGACTTTTTGCCTGAGAACAGTGACTGTTGTCTTCTTCCAAAAAACACATTTTTAAGATGAGTTTGCAGGCTGCCTATGTTATAGGGTGCAAAAATCCTTTATTCTCATAGGCAACCCATACTTTGGGTGCAAACTATTCACAGTCTTCTCTATAGGTAGGGTGCGAACCTATTTTTAAGCTTGGAAAAGAGAAGAGGTCATGAAGGTTCTAGAAGGGAATCTTCTAGAAAATGAGTTGGCATTCGCATGGTTGGCATCCTACTGACTTCTCAGATTTGGTGGGATCATCCTCATCCATTTAACCATCTCTCCTTCTCCTATATATTGAAATGTTTCTCATGGAAAAGGTTAAGAAAGATTGAATGAAGAACTGGTGAAATAATTGTGTGAAGAACTCTGTTTGGACAGAAGCTTGAAGACTCTATTTGGTATATCAAGTTGTACTAGATCTTCTTCATGCAAATGTAGAGCAAGCATGTGTGTTGGAACCAAGGCTCACTGAAAGGAATCTTGCAACATCAAGGCAATCTATTTGTATCTTCTACTTTCATTTAATATAATATAGCAGCATGTCCCTTTCCCATAAAATCACTCTTATTTTATTGCATAACTCCTTGATCATATGCATAGGTTGACATTGAATATACTTCTCTATCTTTTCTTTGGTTGGTTTGTGTAGTCTTGGACCTGATTTCACAAAAGCACCGGAGCGAAGCAGGAACAAAAAAGACCTAAGGAAGCGATATAAAGGTATGTCACTCATTCCTTCTCAGTAGTAGATTCAATGACCGTAACTTAGAGAAAGAGTCATGTCTTGTCCTGTTTTTTTCTAGATCCAGGTGGATCTAGGGAGATCTATTAGTGTCTACACCTACCGATTTATCCAGTAACTTCATGTTACAACATTTCATTTATGGTGCTCATCCAACTCTTTAAAGGATGATTTCGTTCAATTGTGTTTGTTTCAATGCAGTCTTATAAGACGTTCCACAAAAAGGTATATCAAGCTCGCTAGGTCGAAGTACGCTTACTTTAATGACCTGGCTATTGTCTTATTAAACCATTTCTAGTTACTAGTAAGATACGATGTCGACACTGAGTTGCTGGCCAACTTCAAGAAAACAAAAGTTGTTCATATCTCAGATCACATCCGAGAATGGAGACAACGAAAGATTTTGATCAAAGTTAAGGTCCCTCCTGTTAGCACTTGGTAAATTTCCTAGAGGTTGAAACTGAAGAAATCTACAAAGGTAACTTTATCCAACCACTTTTGAAGCTGGGATATAGCCCTTCCAACTTCAGAGAGGGATCTCTCTATATGATTTAGCTATGTTTCCAATTTTAGATATTAGGCTAGGTAAATACATAGGTCAGTTTTGTTGTCAAAGTGTTTTTAATTTGGTTGAGACAGTCTACACATCCATTGGGCTATGGGGTCTGTGTTTAATAAAAATCAAATACAACCAGAAACGCAAAAGAATATTTCTACAGGGCGAGATAATATACTCACTAGATCTTTAGTAGCTTAAATGATGGATGAAAGAAAAGATGAGAAAGATAAATTCAGCTAAGAAGCAGTTAATAATTTTTTAATTGAAAACACCAGAAGATAAACACTAAAATCTTTCGAGTCAGAAACAGGGTATCCAAGATAAATCCTGCAACGTTCGTTACTCTTAAAGATTAGTTTCAGAAAACAATATGATCACAAAGAAAGAATAACATTCAACTTAGAGAATAACATCACTAGTGAATACATGCAAGAATCCTGTAAAAGTGCCTCCTCTTTATTAATGGAAGATCTCTTCAAAAATGTTACAATCCGATAGTGTCAGGGTGTGAAGATCAACAACCCTCAATACTTTGAAAGGTGAAGTATTTATAACTCAAATTACAAACGTTCCTGTCATAACTGATCAGGACGTGCTAATTCTATTTTTAGCCTAGTTGATTTAACTAATCAAACTGCTTGATGACTTAGTGCAACTGCACGCGAAATTTCTGGGTAGACCGTTGATGAAGCCTTTGCATGACCTCATCTGACTGGACAGGTGACTGGACCTGGACAACTCATCTGCTAATCGAGCAAATCACAGAGTTCCTCCCATCTGAGATGACTAGGCACAGTGACTTTGAGCAGTCTCTGATACACTTCGTCCATTTCTGTATACTTAGCGAATGTGGGCTTAGTGAGGAATATGTATCGAATCTCATGTTGGATACTGATGTCCAACTAAAGGGAATCCAAGAAAGCTTTGCCGGTGATGCTCCATTGTATGCCTGCAAACTTTGAACTATCCTTGGACACCTCAGCCAATCTCTTCTTGTAATCCGGAAGTGTCATCAATTTATCATTAATAACTTTCAAACCAGGTAGACCTTTCTTTTGGAGAGCCTCAATCTTATTAAAAAATCTTTGTACCCCCCGGTCCATGATCTGAACCTTTTCTTCCAATTAAATCATTAATCCTCTCTTGGTCAAAACTCTCTTGACCTCAAGGATGGTCTCTATTCTGTCTTCTATCTTCAGCTCTTCTAGCTCTTCTCTGGTCTTAGAATTGAGGAATTTGATGATATCATTTGCTTGAGTTGGTCTATCTCCCAATTCTACTCTGATCTTCTCAATAGCCTATTTACTCCTCTAGACCAACTTGCTCTTCTCAAACATGATTTGGATCATGGGTCAGATCTCATTTTTGGACTTTGTGATGTCTGTCCATACATTCTCTTTGACCTCAGCCAAAGTCTTCCCTGCCACTGTTTGCTTTTGGAGCTGCTGTAGCTCCTTCTTGAGCTGCTCAGTTACCTGCTTTTCTTTGGAGAGACTGGTCTGGAAGGAAGTTTTGAGTTCCTGGAGGTTCTCAACTTCCTTTTTAAGCCTGCTGATCTCTGTCTCTTGCAGGTTCATCTTTTCCATGGATTTGGCGAGGTCGGTTGTTCCCTCTTGTGGTGTCACTGGTGTTGCAAATGGAATTGCTGTTACTGTTGCTGTGCTTGCTCCTGAAATCGGAATGGCACTCAATGGAATGAATTCCATTGGCTTCATATGTTCTTTCTCTTTTAATAATCTCTCCATCTTTGCTTCCATTTCTTTGAGCTGTGCATTCTGCTCCATGAGCAGTTTATGCATTTCATCCTTCTCGCCTTCTTTTTCCTCTATCTCCTTCTTCTGCGAGTCCTCTGTGGGCAGGAGCTTCAGTTGTTTCCTCAAGGAGGCGATGTCTACATTCTTCTTATTTATCATCTCCTCTGTAGCTTTGACATTCGAAGGATCATATCCGATCTTGAGGACCAGCTCTTCCAAAGTCTTGATCATGTTGTCCTTCGCAAAGGACGATATTTTCTCCAACTTAAGTTGTGTTTGAGCATTGTTCAATGATACCTGTAATTTTTCTACAGAAGCTGAAGAATGTGCCAATGTATGGAATACCATCGCCCCTGTCTGCTTATGCAGATCCATCTGATCTGCTGGGTGCATATCCTTCGTCTGAAATTTGAAGGTGGCCCTCTTGTAGTCTGTGATCACCTTGGGGTTTGGTACCTGCGCCTAGAGGAAGGCCATGTGCATCCCGCCCCTTTCTATGTGAAATGCGGACAACAGCCTATGCTGCGCAGTGGATGACTGCTTCCAAAACTGAGCGTAAGTACTGCTGGTAAGGGTCTGATTTCTTTTCTTGATCAGCTCGTACTTCTCAAAAATGCTCAACTTGGGCCCAGTCTTGCCTGGCTGAGTGTCCAGTGGGGAGTCTGTGGATTTCTTCGGTACTGCTGTGGTGATTTCCTTATAAAGGCTCGAACCAAAGGGTGGAATGAACGACTTGATTACTGTGGTAGGCGGGGCTTCTTGTTCTATAGTCGGAACAGGCACTGAAACTGTCTTGGGCCTCTTAGTGTGCAACTGGAACTCTTCTGATGATACCTCCGTTACAGGTGGAGATAAATCCTGTCGAGGCCTTTTTTCCTTAGGGACCTGAGGCATGGTCGTTGGCGGCACAGTGGTCGGGGGAACCTACTGTTCCACTTCGACCAAGGTGTTAGTCACAAACACAGTCTGGTTGGTGAATTTTTCAATCTCGGGCTTGGACTCATGAATGTACGGGATGTTTTTGTTCTTCACCCACATTTATGATATGATCCCGCATGGGTCATAGTGCCATGGGAAGCTTAAGAAAAAATTCATCTCTCTTAGCATCCGGTCCGCTTCTTCTCCGATGCCACGACTGTTGCAGATGAAAGAGCCAATATACCCCTTGATTCTAAGCTTTTGCTTTTTTTTCAAGGATACAAAATGGATGTCATCTGAATTCATGATTTGTCTTATATACTCTAATGCAAAGATTCTTACCGGCACATACTTAGGCAGCTTGTAGGGTGCCAACTCGCACCCGAATACTCTGATCTCGGTGTGGTTTTGATACAGGTACCAATCCGCGGTCTTTGTGTTGTCCGAGAGATGCAGGATTCTCTGGACTTCGTCATTTATTCGAGGCTCGGGCCTGTCGCTCAACATGCTTACCATAGGGTGGTAGAACAGATCGATGAATGCTTTGAAGCTGTACTCTGTGGAGTTATGCTTCAGCAAAGAGGTCCATGCTGTGACTAGCTGAGGCCTTCCATCTGCGTCCATTTTCTGCATGGAGAAACTGAATTTATCTGCTTGATAGAAAACAAACATGTAGGCCAGTATAGACGAGTATCTGAACATACCTTCCGTGCCAAAATTCACGAACTGTTCGTGAATATTGTCGGCCAAGAAGGTGCTGAAATCAAACTGGGTGGTGGGCTTTTCATCATTGGAGAAAATGGATAGGAAACCCAGAATGGGCTCATCCACTCACTAGTCGGAATAGTACCCTATCAGGGCACAAAGAGAGAAAATGACCCGGTTTCCCTTGGTGGAGAACATGGACGACGGGTAAGGGGGATTTGTGGAAGGGTATTGAGCGGAGGTGGGAAGG
Organism: Picea mariana; assembly: GCA_032191745.1. Lineage (NCBI taxonomy): Eukaryota > Viridiplantae > Streptophyta > Pinopsida > Pinales > Pinaceae > Picea > Picea mariana. The sequence goes on from JASDQU010100571.1 coordinate 39,275, forward strand.
AATAGCTCAAATATTTGAGCTCTCTAGGGGAAAGTCATCTTCTGATACAACTCTGTGAGGATTTCCAGGTTGAAAGGAGACGCAAAGTCTGCACGGGGAATTTGCATCATCTGGTCTATGTCTTCGGGCGTGATGAGGTACAGGGTGTCTCCAGATGAGGATATGATGGCTCTCTGTTCAGGAATATAGTGAGCTTGGAATTTAAGTGTGAACTCGGGAAAATGGTGGATCTGGGGAAAGAGGTAAAGGGGTAAATTGGACTCCTACAGTCCAATTTCATCGCTCTGGTCCAGGAAAACCTCCCTGAGCCATGACTGGAGGTATGAGAAATCGAAATCACATTTGGTATCTATGATCAATCTGTCTTTGTCGACCAATGGGATCTTGTCTAGGTCGACAGGAGGTGGGAGAAAATGATTCTCCTCTCCTTCTGCTTATCTTGTCTTTGGCGCCATCTCTGCAACAGTACCTGCAATAAACATGAAGTTAGTGGGCTCGACTGACTGTGGATGAAGGCGACGAAAATGCAATGGAGGAGTAAGAGGTAAAATTTTCTGGTGCGATGGATGAATAGTGAATGAAGGGGGAATAACAGTAGTTTTATTTAAAACTGGGGTTGGTTGGGCGCGGGAGACAGGTCAGCAGGATAACGGGTATGTTATCCAGTAATAAATGGACAATGAGCCACTTGGGGGTGAGATGGCAGGTGACGGTGGCCAAAACATACGGACGGGTGACGTGGCTGCTAGGGATTGGAGGTGAAAGTCGCAATAAGGGGCTGGTCATGAGTGAAAAGGGGGTAGAGGGCTGACAACAGTTATGAGATGGGACATAACTCGGGAACAAGTGGAACAAGTGGAAGATGACGTCCATAAATGACGGTGGCTGTCAGATAGCAGATGGTGACGAGACTTCGGGGCAAATAGACTGATGCCACGTATGACAAGGGGCCCGCCAGAGGGAAAAACAATTCCGAACCCCCCCCCCCTCGATTAAAAGCAGATCATTAGGGGGGGTTCGAAATCCAATTAGGGCCGTTGATCTACATGCCCTTTTCCTGGCCGCAGATCTTAGCGTGCCATTTATCATTCATTCCAGACCCCCCCCCCCCTCCATTAAAGGAAGAATGGACGGGGGGGTCCGGAATCCAATCTGGATCATTGATTTAAGCGCTCGTCTCTGGGCCGTTCAGATGTGCGCAAGTCTTATTACCAATTCCGGACCCCCCCGGTTAAAAGCAAAATGGTCGGGGGGTTCCGGAATGCTCTGTACACCGTAGATCTGAGCGCCGCGATCAGGACCGTTGATATGTGCAGGAGGCATAAATCAGAAGCGGAGAACACATGTGCTGGGAGAACTTAGGATAAAAGCATTTTTATGGGTTTTCCCAAACTTTTCAAATAGACACTACCAAGGGGGTTTGACCCACTATCTTTTAAGCATTTAGAACATGGTACAATCTTGACCTCAAGCTGGTTTTATTGGAATGGAACAATAAAGAAACTAACCTATGTTCTAACCTAGTTTCCTATGACAGTTAACCTAGATTAAACTGTTGGGTTAAGAAATTACTCTACCCTGGGGCTATCTGACCATGATTAGACAGTCTGGCCAGATTTATTCACTAATCTAACCTAGACACTTTGGCTAAGATTAAACTGTTTAGCCAAATCATTCACTACCCTATCAACATCAAATTTAAAAAGAACTTGACCATGCTTGAAAGGTATGGAACAAGTTACCATTATTGCATGGGGATTTATTTC
>JASDQU010100571.1:41140-59369 GCA_032191745.1 Picea mariana
TTTGTGATGTAGTCCATCCGGGTTCATGATATACTCTTCTATAGTTTCCTTCATACTGATTGAAGCTTCTTTGATTCCTGAAGGTAGGAGGTCTTCTTGGATATTCATCTCTATTGTAATCATTCCTTCTTTCTGGTATCCTGGTCCACTTTTCATCAACTCTATGTGTAGCTCTTTCTTCAACCTTCTTGTTGGTATTTGCATCTTTTTTGTATGAAGTTTCACCCATGCATCCAAGATGTGTTAAGTCTTTTGGCACTTTAGAGTTTCTTAAGCTCTTCCTCAATGAGACAACTTCTTATTCAAGTTTCTCACAATCTTCTTCTTTCTTCTTCATTTGGACATTCCTTACTTCTCCTATTCTTCTTTCTTCTCCGAGTAGAGTTTTCAAGGAAATGGTTTCTTCTCTTAGTTTCTCAAAGTCTTCTAGTTGTTTCTTCAAGATTACAACTATCTTTTCACAACTAACTAATTCACTTCTTAGTTTTCTTTGTGTGCCTTTGAGCTTGATATTTTCAATCTCAACATGCTTCAATTTTTTAAGATTCTCATCTTCTTATTGAATAATTTTTTCTTCATGATTTTCTTCTTCTTCATTGGAATTTTCTTATTCAGTATCATTTCTTTCAATCCTTGGATGAGGACATTCAAATTCAACATGACCTACTCCTTCACAATTAAAGCAAAAGAATTGACCTCTATTTTCTTCTTTGAAATATGAGATGTTGTAATTTGCTTCAACTTCTTCTTCTTCTTCTGCGTCTTCCCTCACATAAAGGTCTTGTAGCTTGTCCCAAATATCTTTTTATGATGCACATGATCCCACCTTGGATTTCACTGAATCCGTCAATCCATCCAGGATGGTATCTATTGTCAATTTGTTGTTCCTTTTTTCTTCCTTCTGAGCTGCAGTCTTTGGTTTCTTCAAAGCATTGTATCCTGAAGCAACTGAGAACCAAACATCTACCCCAAGAGCTATCAAGTAAGTTTCCATTCTATTACTCCAGCATTAAAAATTTCTTCCATCAAATGGTGGAATCCCATTCGAAATTTTGTCTTCCATTTCTTCTTAGGATCTACCTTCTAGTGGTTAAACTGTATTGCAGGTAACCTGCTCTGATACCAATTGTTGATACTGAGAGGGGGGTGAATCAGTATCAAGTACTATTTAAAACCTTTTTCAACTTATACTTAAACCATTCAACTATATCCAATGAGAAATGAACAATAGTATAAGAGTTACACCAATACACCACAATACACCATGCACAATATATGAGAAATAATCAATAGTTATTGTTCAAGGGAAGTAATGACTTCCAAAGGTAGCTACAACTTCCAAATGTAAAGGGAGGGATAAACCTCCAAGAGGAAGATACAATCCTCCAATATCAAGAGAGAGTTTAACTCTATATCCTTTCCCCTTCCTTCCACCCAAGAATATATGAGAGATAATAGAACTTTACATTAAATCATCACCATCAACCAATCATCACATAGAACCTGATAATGTTTCCTGAGACTTCTTCAATTTCTGTGATTCTTCAATTCCTGGAGTATTCTAATCCTGTATATAATATTACTCAATATATTCTTTGAAACTCCTCCAAGTTTCACTCCTTGAATCCTCCCCAAAAAGAAGTTATAGAAAGAATGGTAGACTTTATTCAATTCTGGTCTATTCAAGAGACTCAACTTCAGAATTCCCCACGCCCAATATTTAACATCCGATTCTGAAACTTGCACACAAGAAACCAAATTTTGTACTCTTTCCAATGAAATTTTTCCCACATAATTTGGATTCTCTATGAAGAAGTTATGACTGTTTTACCCAGAACACCTGTTTATTGACTAGCTTCAGGACTGGTCACAAACCCTATCTTCCACAGAGTGTATCTCCATAATTATAGCGAATCAAGAGCTGAAATTTTTACCAGAGGTACGTTGATATGTCTTCTCAATACCATAGCGATTTCACCATCTGAATCATTCTAGAAAAAATGTTATAGAAAAAATGGTAATATGAACTGAAAAATAACATACCTTAGAACACATCACCAAAAGACTTCATCCTCCCTTGAAATACGACCTTCTTTGTGAAGATTAAGATTCTCATATTCTTGTTGAATAATTTTTTCTTCATGATTTTCTTCTTTTTATTTGGAATTTTCTTCTTCAATGTCATTTCTTTCAATCCTTGGATGAGGACATTCAAATTCAACATGACCTACTCCTTCACAATTAAAGCAAGAGAACTGACCTCTATTTTCTTCTTTGAAATCTGAGATGTTGTAATTTTCTTCAACTTCTTCTTCTTCTTCTTCTGTGTATTCCCTTAAATAATGGTCTTGTATCTTGTCCCAAAGATATTTTGATGATGCACATGATCCCACCTTGGATTTCACTGAATCTGTCAATCCATTCAGGATGGTATCTATTGCCAATTTGTTGTTCCTTTTTGCTTCCTTCTAAGCTGTAGTCTTTGGTTTCTTCAAAGCATTGTATCCTGAAGCAACTAAGAACCAAACATCTACCCCAAGATATTTCAAGTAATTTTCCATTCGATTGCTCGAGTATTCAAAATTGATTCCATCAAATGGTGGAATCCCATTTGGAATTTTGTCTTCCATTTCTTCGTAGGATCTTCCTTCTAGTGGTTAAACTATACTGAAGGTAACCCGCTCTGATACCAATTGCTGATACTGAGAGGGGGGTGAATCAGTATCAAGTACAATTTAAAACCTTTTTCAAATTATACTTAAACCATTCAACTATATCCAATGAGCAATGAACAATAGTATAAGAGTTACACCAATACACCACAATACACCATGCACAATATATGAGAAATAATCAATAGTTATTGTTCAAGGGAAGTAATGACTTCCAAAGGTAGCTACAACTTTCAAATTTAAAGGGAGGGATAAAACTCCAAGAGGAAGATACAATACTCCAATATCAAGAGAGAGTTGAACTCTCCATCCTTGCCCCTTCCTTCCACCCAAGAATATATGAGAGATAATAAAACTTTACATTAAATCATCACCATCAACCAATCATCACATAGAACCTGATAATGCTTCCTGAGACTTCTTCAATTTCTGCAATTATTCAATTCTTGGAGTACTATGATCCTATAGATAATATTACTCAATTGTTTCTCTGAAAATCCTCCAATTTTCACTCCTTGAATCCTCCCCAAAAAGAGGTTATAGAAAGAATGGTAGACTGTATTCAATTCTAGTCTGTTCAGAAGACCCAACATGTACAGCATGCCCCACACTCAATATTTAACATATGATTCTGAAACTCACACACAAGACACTACAGTCCGTACTATTTCCAATGGAAGTGGTCCCACTTCATTTGGATTCTGTATGAGGAAGTTATGACTGTTTTACCTGGAACACATGTTTATTGACTAGCTTCAGGACTGGTCACAAACCCTATCTTCCACAAAGTGTATCTCCATAATTATAGTGAATCAAGAGCTGAACATTTTATCAGAGGTACCTTGATATGTCTTCTCAATACCATAGCGAGTTCACCATCTGAATCGTTCTAGAAAAAAATGTTATAGCAAAATTGGTAAGATGACCTGAAAATAACATACCTTAGAACACATCACTAAAAGACTTCATCCTCCCTTGAAATCCGGCCTTATTTTCTTCTTATTTTCTCTGAAATTCGACTTGTATCAAATGAATGTATAATGATGATTATTTATACCATTTATGTCACTTCCTTTTCAGATTAGGGCCGACCTGACACCTTCTTATTTTGTAATTCTTTTATTTAATTATCTTCAGGGCCTACATGTACTTCCTTCTTCAATTCACTTTGTCATCTTCAAAAAATCATTTCTCCTCAACCATGAGGATCCACGTGACGTGCCACATACCACTGGAAACAACATGATGTATAATATCCATTCACGGGTGTTGTATATGCATGTGCATTGTCCTTCATGTCCAAATACCTTTATCAATCTTGCGGTCCAAAACCCATTACTAGGGTTGACATCAATGACAACAACCAATATTCCAACATCTCTCAAGGAGATGACCAATTGCATGTTGCATGCAATATCACTTCCTTCCAAGATTTGGGTTGAGGTACTTAACTTTGATTCTTACATACAAAATAGATCACCTCACAAATCTGTTGAGGATATGACACCTTTTGAGTCTTGGAAAGGTGACAAACCATATGTCACACACTTCCGCATCTTTGGATCTAGAGCATGGGCCCATATTCCTTCTAAAAAGAGGAAAGTCTTAGATCCACAAATACCACATTTCATATTTTTGTGATATCCATATGATGTGAAGGGGTATGGATTGATTGATCCCTCTACATACTAGCTCATCATTGAGCGCAATGTTCAGTTTGAAGAGAGTCCTTTGCATGCACCTCCAGTGCAACATGCAAAGACTCTTATGCTTCCATCAGTTATAGATATCATAGATGATGACTCTAGACAGTCATATGCTACATATTTAGACAAAAATTCATAGGATTTTGTACATGTAGATGAGCAGGTAGTACAACCAAATAAGGAGCCAACGTCAGAGCTTTAGAAAATTACCAAGTGGTCACAGTCCACACTTCAGGTAGCAAGAAACCTTTCAGGGGATCCATTGTATTCAAGGAGGAATTGATCTCAACATATGGATCCTTCTCATGTATTTTCATCTTGTGAACCAGTGATGCACATGCATTGCTATATGGTTCAATATTTTGATCCACATACCTACAATGAGGTTGTTGGCAATCCACTATGGGAAGTAGCCATGGAGGATGAGCATGACTCTCTACTAGAGAATTAGAATTGGGATCTGGTTCCACTTCCACAAGGGAGGAAACTTATCAGATGCAAATGGATCTTTAGGACCAAGAGAGCATCAAATGGTCAGGTGAGTAGGTACAAGGCTATATTAGTTGCAAAAGGATTTCAAAAGATTCATGGGATAGATTATGATGATACCTTTTCTCCCATGGAAAATATGGACTCCATTCTCTTAGATCTGGCCATTGCAGTAGCCAAAGGATGGGAAGTTCACGAGATGGATGTGAATAATTCTTTTCTTCATGGTGACCTTTCAGAAGAGATCTACATGGAGAAGTTGTAGGGGTTCATTCATAACCCATATTTAGTATGCAGACTGAAGAAGTCTCTCTATGGCCTCAAGCAGGAACCTACATCATGGTATGCAAATATGGATCCTTACTTTATTTCACATGACTTTGTTAGGTGTAAATATGATTCCAATGTTTACATGTTGAGGACTACTAACTCTGTGATGATTTTAGCACTCTATGTTGATGATCTTTTGATAATTGGTATCTTTGCTTCATCAATTTATTTGGTCAAGTATATTTTGCATGATAGGTTATCTATGATGGACATGGGTCCACTACACTTCTTTCTTGGTCTAGATATTAGTTGGGATGCTTCTAGCATCAAAATTTCTCAGGCTAAGTATGTCATGGATATTCTAGATATATTCCACATGACAGACTATAAGTCTGCACATACACCCTTCTTATCTGGGATCAAACTTGAGGATGGTAGGGATACACCATTAGTGGACAACATTTTGTATCGACAGTTGGTGGGGAGTCTTATGTATCTCACCCATACCCATCAAAATATCTCATATGCGATAGGAGAAGTTTCCATATACATGCAGGAACCCCATGATCTGCACTGGAAGACTTCCAAGTGCATCCTCAAATATGTTCAGGGAACCATTAATTATGGGATTCACTATGCAACTGGTTTTTCATTAGAGCTCATAGGCCTCATAGATTTAGATTAGGTTGGTGATAGCACAGATCGCAAGTCCATGTCCAAGTACACTCTCAATTTGGGGTCAGTCCCAATTTTCTGGTCAAGTAAGAAGCAATCAACCATTACTTTATCTTCGGTAAAGAATGAGTATAGAAGATTAGTAAACTGTGTCATTCAAACACTTTAGCCTCAACACTTCCTTACCGATCTTGGTATATAGTTTCACTATCTGCTTATCATATGGTGTGACAATCATATTGCACTGAGATTTTACAGAGATTCAGTATAGTGACAATGAGCCAAACAGATTGAGGTCCACATGCATTTCATCAGAGATCTAGTACATGACATGATCATTGATTTGCAGTTATGTCCTTCCTATGACTAGACTATCAACATATTCACCAAGACCTTCATTGAGAAGAAGTTTCTTACTTTTCAAGATCGTCTTGCAGTGAAGAACACAGTTGCCTAGTAGTTGCCATTTTCTTCTTTTGATACATTGTCTTTTGAGAGGGGAGTTTGTTCCCACGTGGTTTTCCCTCTTTCATAATTTGTATTCAGTTTTCATTAGTTTCATTGTACATGAGTACCTAATATGGCCTAGTAGCCAGGACTCATTTTTTACTCCATAATGATGTTCAGAGGGGGTGTTGGAGAAATTTCTATTTTCAGCACACTAGTTCAGTGGGAGTTAACTGACTAGTTCCATTTTAGAATTTCTAATTTTATACCATCACTATTATGCACGCATTCCTAATTATAGGACGTCATTTCCTATATGAGTGAAGATCACTCATTGAATAGATCATAATATACATTGATTCTCATTCTTCATATTGTATATCTCTTCCTTTTCTTGATAAGATTTGTTTGTGTATGCTTTAGCTAGGTCTCCTGTGAAGGTTTCCATGAAACACTGACATAGAGAATCCATTTTTCTTGTGCCGCATGTTTTTTGGAAATTTTTAGTATTAATTTTATATATTTTTTAAATTATAAAAGTCAACATATGCCTGAAATTATAGTGTCTTTTGTTCATGCAGGATAAAAGGGTCTTAAAATGTTCAAAACATTTTATTTTTATATCATAGGTATCAGTCTCATATTGTGTCGCTATAACTCATTTCAGAAATGGTTAAGACAAGAAAAAGTTATAGTATAAATAAGAGACGTATGTATTCTAGGATTTTGATACATGTAAAGACAAAAATAGATTAAAATAGTAAACAATAATAGTTTAAACAAAAATTATATATTTGAAATCTACATAGCCCACTCGATCTATGTCTATGATTTTGTCAACAACTAAATTGTTTAAACTATAGAAAAATAACATCAAAGATAGATATATAGAGGGGTATTCACAAAAATGGAGGTCTTTGTGAATTTTCAGACAAAACCACTAATTTTTTCATCCTGAACCTAAATTTGAGCCAACCAAGTTAACATACACCTTGTCAATACCTCCCCAAAAAATTGAATTCAAACAAGCACGCACACACTCCAGGAACATGTGCATGCTCCTAAAAATCATTTACTTCCTTCTCTATATTTGCCCTCCCTATTCTACATCTACCCCCCCTCTCTATCTCACTCTCACTCTCCCTCTCTACCCCCCTATCTATCTCCCTCTCTCTCCCTCACACTCCTATACATGGTAAGACCTAGACATGGAAAGATTTATAAATCACAAGGCATGGAAATACTTAGAGCTAAACCTTACCTTGATATGCCTCAGACTCTCACACCCACTCGCTATCTATCCCTCCCTCTTCCACTCTCCCTCTCTCTCTCTCTCTCTTTCTCTCACTTTGCCCCTTTGTCCCTCACCCCCCTCTCTCTTACACCTCTATTCCTCCCTTTCTCTGTAGTTGTTGTTATTCTCAGTATCACTCTCTCTGCCCCTCTTTCTCTCTCTATTCCCCCTCTCTGTATCCCTATGTATCCCCCCTTTCCTCTCATGTTCTCGCTACCCCCATTTTATGTCTCCCTCTCTTCTTCCTTTCCTCTCACTATCCCTCTCTCTAACCCCCTCTCTTTCTCCCTCTCATCCCTCTCACACTCTCTCTCTACCCCTCCTCTTTGTCTTTCTCTCTCCACCTCCTCCTCCCTCTCTATCTCTACCCCTCATATTTTTCTTTCTATCTCCCCCTCTCATACTCTCATGCACTCTCTCTTTCTCCCCACTCCCCCCCTCGCATGTGACTATATCCCCTTTATTTCTCCTACATCTACCCCTCTCTCATACATTTACCTCTCTCTCTATCCCCCTCTCTATTTTCCTCTCTCTCTCTCTCCCTCTCACACACTCTCTATTGCCTTACTATGCCTCACTCTCTCTTCCTCCCACACACACTTTCTACCCCCCCTATATGTCTTCCTCTCTCTCCCTCCCACACTCTAACAAACTCACTCTGTACCTCCCCTCTTTGTCTTCATCTCTCTCCCTCCCACACTCTTTCATACACACTTTTTCCCCCCCCTCCATGTCTTCATTTGTCTCCCTCCCACACTCTCACAATTGTTTTTTCTATCATCCCTCTATGTCTTCCCCTCTCTCCCTCCCACACTTTAACACACTCACTCTCTAACTCCATCATTTTTCTACCTCTCTCTACCTATCCTCTTTGTATACCTCTCTCTTCCTCCCACATTCTCGCACATGCACTTTCTATCCCACATTAAGCTATTTATATCTCTCTACACCCCCTTGCCTCTATCTCCCCCTTTCCTCTCACAATAAGTCTCACTCTCTCTCCACCCCCTTCTCCCTCCCTCCCTCTCACTATCTCTTTACTCACAATTAATATCACTCTCTCTCCACCCCATCCTTTTCTATACCCCCTCTCTTTCTTGCTCTTCCCCCCCTCTCACTCTCACACATTCTCTCTCTACGCCCCTACTCTATCTATCTCTCCCACTCCCTCCCACTACCTCTCCTCTCTTTCTCTCCTACATCTACCACCTCTTTCTCTCTCTCCTCTACTCTCCCCCAATTTATCTCTTTATATTTATTTACCCTCTCTTCCCTCTATCTCCCACTTTCCTCTCACAATCAATCTCACTCTCTCTCCACCCCATACTCCCTCCCTCTCTCTCTCTCTCCCCCTCCATCTCACTATCTCTTCTTTCTCTCTCTCATACATATACCCCTCCCCACTTTATCTCCCCCCATTCTTCTCACTCTCTCTCTACCTACTCTCTTTGTCTCCCTCTCCCTCCCTTTCACACACTTAAAAACTCATTTTCCATCCCCCCTCTCTTTCTTTCACTTCCCTCCCTCTCACAATTACACACTCTCTCTACACACCCCCCCTCCATCTATATCTCCCCCTCCCTCTCACTATCTCTCCTCTCTTTCTCTTCTACATATACCACTTCTTTATCCCTCTCATTGTTAATCACAATATCACTATATCCCCCTCCACCCCTCTCCTCTACTCTCCCCCCATTTCTCTTTTTATATCTCTCTACCCCTATTTCCATCTATCTCCCCCCTTCCTCTCACAATCATTCTCACTCTCTATCCACCCCTTCCTCCCTCCCTCTCTCTCCCCTCCCTCACACTATCTATCTTCTCTTTCTCTCATACATACACCCCTCCCCACTATGTCTCCCCCCTTCCTCTCACTCTCTCTCTACCCTCTCTCTTTGTCTCCCTCTCCCTCCCTCACACACACTCAAACACTCCTTGTCCAAGCCCCCTCTCTTTCTTTATCTTCCCCCCTCTCACACTCACACATTCTCTGTCTACCCCCATCCTCCCTCTATCTCTGCCCCTCCCTCCCATTATCTCTCCTCTCTTTCTCTCTTACATATACCACCTCTTTCTCTCTCTCATTTTTATTAGTCTCATTCTCACTATATCCTCCTCCCTCTCTCTCATATACTCTCCCCCCATTTCTCTCTTTAAATCTCTCTATCCCCATTCCCTCTATCTCCTCCCTTCCCCTCACACTTAGTATCACTCTCTCTCTCCTTCTTGTTAGTCTCACTCTCACTCTCTCTTTGCCTCTCTATCTCTTTCTCTCCCTCCCTACCTCCTCCTCTTTTCCCCTAGTTCTACTTCCCTCTCTCTCTATACATCTAAAGGTGAGGCATGTCTCACAACGAATAAAATATGTGTGCAACAAAGAAATGTAGCCTCACCTGTGAGGTGAGTGTTAAGTTTTTGTTCTTCTTCCAATGGATTACTTATACGATTACTTATATGAACATGACCATGAAATAGACCTAGACCATCACCTAGACCCCCCTATCTCCATCTAATCCTACACATAACATATACTCTACCCTTAACCCCATGCACACCTAACCCATAAGTGAAGTATGCCTATACCTCTTGTTTTTCAAGGATATTTTGTGGATATGACCGTTCACCTATGGTTTAATAATGATTTCACATGATTTAATGATGAGTATGGTAAGTTTATTCGTATTTTTTATTTTAGTATAAGCATAATCTTATAGTTGATTAGATATTATTTATTCACAATCAATGTTTGAATCCATCTCTATATCCTACCTCTTGAACTCTCTCTATCTCTCTCTCTCCATCCATATATTTCTCTCCTTCCTCCCNCTCAAAGTCTCCTACTCTCTCTCTCTTTGCCTCTCTCCTACTTTATCTTCCCCTTTGTCCCTCCCTCCCACTATATCTACCCTCTTTGTCTCCTACATCTTCCACCTTTTTCTCTCTCTCCATGTTGTTAGTCTCACTTTCTCTCTCTCTCTCTCTCTCTCTCCCACCTCTCTCTCTCTAACCCCACCTCTTGGTATTCCTCTCCCACCCTATCACATTCTCAAACAATACATCTATATCCCATTCTATATTTACCTCTTGCATCTAACCCCCAATCTCTTACTCCCTGTATCCACCTCTCTCCCACCTTGCTCTATTTTCATCTATCTAACCCCCCTTCCCTCTTCCCCCCCCCCCTTCCTCTCACTCTCTCACTCTATACCCCCCTTCTTTTCCCCCTCTTCCTCTCACTCTCTCACTCCCACTATCTCCCCCCATGACCTAAACCATGACATAGAGCTAGATCTAGAGTTAGATGTTGACCTAGAGATTGACATAGACCATGAAATAGACCCCCCATACTCTCACTCTATCACTCTCTCCCCCCCATACTCTCACTATATCACTCTCTACCCCTCTTCTTAGACATATACCTAGACCATGACTTAGACCATGACCATGGCCACGACCACGACCATGACCTAGACCATGACATAGACCTAGACCATGACCTAGACCATGACATAGAGCTAGAGATAGATTTAGATGATGACCCAGAGCTTGATGTAGAACATGACCTAGACCATGACATAGAGCTAGATCTATATTTAGAAGTTGACCTAGATCTTGACAATGCCCAAAATAATGAAACATATCATGACTTGTTGTTTTTATTCTATTACTCATTATATTTAACTTGCACATAGATCTTTATTAATACACTCACATAAAGAAGATTAATTTGTATATTTGTGAAATAAAATCTCATACCTACTCTTCCACCCTCAAGGAAATTCATATCAGGAAAGAAAAAAAAATGCAAAAGAAAAACTATAAATGAAATGAATGCAAATGATGTCCTCTTTGCAACGTATTTTCTGATCTCCACCCCTTCCTATAAAATATAGAATATAACCCTCATCATAATCTGATCTGATTCGACACTCCAAAGGGTGCACTACAATCTCACATCTTTCAACCTAAAATGGTCATTTCAACTCGGGTGTACTGCAATATCATGATGTTTGAGCCTCCAAACGGTTCATTGCAATCTCACTATCTCTCTGCCTCCAAATGGTCCTTTCAATTTGGGTGCACTGCAATCTCATAATCTATAAGCCTGCAAATGGCCATAATTTCCATTTCAATAGGTTCCATTCCTCCAAATATCTTTTCACCGGACCCAAAGATTGGAGTGAAGCATGACCTATACCACCACATAGAGCTAGATGTAGATCTAGATTTAGACATTGACCTAGAGCTTGAAGTAGACCATGACATAGACCCCCCTAGCTCCATTTAATCCTAGGAATAACTTATACTCAATTATTAACCCTATAGTAACTCGAGCCATGTTTTCAATATGCATATACCTTGTGTACAACCCTTTCACCCACATCACCCACATATTGGTGCTCTAACCATTTCTCTATCCTTGAAAAAACTTTAAATCCTAACCCCTTAGTCCATAGTTTTCCCCATACCCTGTTGGCATAGGGGAAGACCCAGGGTTCAACGCTTCAACAACACACCAACAAAACCCTAACTACTGGCCCTCTCAGCAACACCTGTGAAGCAGATGAAGTCTCACCCAAGGTAGAGGTAGGGGTGGTTGTAGGACTCAAGTGTCTACAACCTAGCTGGGACACAGATCTTTGATTACAACACTTAATAGAGCACTTAGTAGTTAATATTCATTAGTATTTAACCCTTATTCACATTGCAGGTCGAAAACCTAGTTACAGAGCAATGTGGTATTCAACAATATTTAATACACCTAAGCGCCTAACATATAGACATAGATCATATCTATCATTCATTCACATTTCTAAGCACTAAGCTATTATATCAGATGCATCTAACATATATCACTGCACTAAGCATACATCACATCAATAACATAACAACTGTAATGCACAAAGCAACCAAAACACATGATATACGTGGTTCACCCCAGTGTGGGGCTATGTCCACCAACTCTTCTCTTCTTTATTGTCTTCCTTCAATCTTCTACAAGTACAGAGCCAGACGAACCCACTCCGCATAGGACAAGAGATATGCGTGCACCTCACCAAATCCTCCTTCCCCGAGCTAGTTTCAAGCACAAAGCCTTCTTACAATTTGCACACAAGCTTCTTACAATCACTTGCACTTAGCTCTGCAAGTTCTTAACACACAGTATGCACGAAGCATACACAATTGTTCGCACTTAGCTCACCAACCACATTACACATCTAGGTCTCTCTTAATTACATCACCTAATTTTCTATTTATACATTACAAAAGGGTCTAAACATGGGTAAGCCCATGGTCCGACATCCCATACCGGTTACATAAAACCTAAACCCAAAAATTCTCTAAGAAGGGGCCAAGATCCCGTGATCTCTGCTTCACCTTCGACCAACATGTTGAAAGTCCCAAAAATGGTCAAACGTGACCATTGTTCTCCAAAACATGGTCAAGGGCCAACATACCCCTATACATATTTATTCATAAACATGTTTGGTGTATATTAAATGTTATATCCGTTGCATTAAGAGCACGCACGTGCTCTTGTGACTTGACTGAGTTGGTCATTTATGCTCAACAGGAACACGTGCACATTCCTAGAATGTGCACGTGATTTAGTGTACATTCATTCTGGGAATGTGCGTACGTTCTTGCTGGAAATTTTTTTGGTGCCAAGCACACCCCACCTCATCTATCTCACAGTCGATAAAAAACCACGACAACTTCAGAAACAAAAAAACCCACACAGACATATTTTACTTCTTTTAGTGTTCTTGTTAGATTCATAAAGACTTTTGTGCTATTGCCAGACCATTGCATGAAAATTTGGAAGACAACTTTGTCAAGTGCATTTGGAATTGTTGTTTGTATCTAATTGTCTCTTCTTGGAATTGGAAGATAAATTTTTCCAAGTGCAATTGGAATTGTTGTTTGTATCTTCTTGTGTTTTCTTCGAATTGGAAGACAAATTTGTCGAAATGCAAATGGAATTTTTGTTTGTATCTTCTTGTTTCTTCTTGGACTTGGAAGAAAAATTTGTCCAAGTGCAATTGGAATTGTTTTTTGTATCTTCTTGTTTCTTCTTGGAATTATAAGAAAAATTTGTCCAAGTTCAATTGGAATTGGAATTATTATATGTGTCTTCTTTTGTAATACAAAAAAAAAATTCTTCACTTGGTTGTGCCTTATTACATAATACAAGGAAAATTTTGTGGTGGGTGTTTGGAACCCAATTCTTATGTTTAAACATGGGAACCACCAAATTCTAGAAATAAATTCCTCGAGAAAAAAGAAATTGATCGAAAAGGAAGAAGAAGAAAGAGAAAAACCAAAGTTGCGTATGTCAAACCGTAGGATTTCAGGAGAGGGAAATCCAATTTCTAGCAGAATATATGATGTTATTATTTCTCCTCCATCACCAGAAGAAAAGAGAAAGAGTTCATTGGAGATAAATCCAAACAATATCTCATCAATATAAATTTTTGCAGATAACTAGATGATGGAGGATTTTCTTGGAGCTGATTATAAAATGGATGAAATTAGAGAAGCAACTGGTGTACAAGATTGTTGTGAAGAAGGTCTTGTAGTGCAATATCTTATTGGAAAGTCAATTGTTCCAGAAACTTGACAATCTCATGTCCACTCTCCTCCCACAATTGATCTGTTAGTGATTGAAGGGGCAATAAATGCAACATTTTCAACTCCACAAGAGTGAGGTCAAGACTCCTAGAATAGGGGTTTGTCATCCCTACCTAGATTGAGCACTATGCGGTGAATAACTCCTAAATAAATTTGGGTCGATGAAAGTGGTATAACATCACTTGAAGGTAAATTACCTAACCGTACTATTCATTATCACTCATAAAATAATTCAAGAATATTTTGAACCAAAATCCGATGCTACTAAATGTCAATTATTTTTATCTTTGTTAAAATCTAGAAGTTTGAATGTTGTTAGGATAATTTTAGGCATTAAAACAATCAAAAGTGTATAAACATGTCATCATATAGTATGAAACCTTGTAGATGCTTTTGAAATAATTGGTAATAAGTTTCATTCTAAAGACCACAATGTTGCCGGATGTGTCTTGTCCCAGACAATTGTTAGCAAGATCACAATAAAACATCATTTGCTACAACAAACCTATCACCTCTTGAATTGCAAATTCAAAACCCTTATAAAGTATTCACATAGAAGAGATAGCCTCGACATAGGTGCTGCAAAAGATTTTTGGGCCTTCATTGGAAGGCTACCTTGTTTTGACATGAAGTTAATTGGAGCGGTTAAGGGACCAATTCATGATTTCTAGCATGAGAACACAAGGCCCTCTTCCAACCAAAAATATGTACTAAAATTGAGAAGGGAATGTAGGGACTGTGAACCCCATATTAAACACTATCTTGGCATTACACAGACAAAATTGTATGAAAGAGTCAAAACAACACATAGTGCACTTAACTTAGTCCAAAGTTCTTTCCATAAATTCAAGCCTTGGTATGTTCGAATAAACACGATTTGTAACACATGTTGTTTTAGATATCAAATTGAGTATGGTTATTATTATGACACATATATATATATTTTTCATGTTTTTCATACCACCCTTTTGCAGGAATTCCCAGTTATATTGTCGTCGTCATCATATAGATACTTTATTCACAATATATTGTGTACAAGGCCATAGAGTTTTACATTTTATCAAAATGCATTCTTATATTGGACATGCCCTAGGTGCGGTGAAATGAAATTACTAAGAAAGTGCATCCATGTAAGAAATGAGTATGAATTGGGGAGAAAGGAGGCTTCCTTGCAAAGCTTTAAATATGTGACATATGATATTGATGGAGGACATGAAAGAAAAAAGATACAATTGGTTACTTCCCAAGTACGAGTTTGTGACTTCGTGAAGGACTTCGTCAAAAATAAATGACATTATGTTCAACATGTCCATGTGGCTCGATGGAAGGACGAGAATTTTATAATATGTAGAGATAAATTTCATGTTGGTACTGTGTTATCAATGATTGATTTTGTTGAGAACTACACCCTTCAACCGCAAAATGAGATTCAAATCCAATCTTATTACTCAGAGCAGGTCAACATAATGGTACATATCATATACATGCATGGAAAATATAGTAATGAACAAAAAAAAGTTATATTGAAAGAGTATCACTTCTACATAAGTGATGATTGATGCCATGACTTAGCCTACGTACAACATTGCTTTCACTTGTTCTACAACCACCTTAAGGAGAATAAAATACTGATGGATCAACATTGGATTTGGTCATATGGTGGTACACATCAAAATTACTCACTTTGATAGTGTCGCAAGTGTCGTCATTACAAAGGTTGCAAGTGTCGCATTTTGCTCACAAGTGTCGCAATTGTCAGGGAAGCATACTACCATGATGCCTATTTCGTGCCTGTAAACGAAATTAGGAGGACACTTGGCACATGTCAAAAACTTGATTTGTAAGAGGAGGAAAGGTTAACTAGGCTCATGAACCTTTTGCCATCTGAAAACACTCAAAAAACTAAGTTTTTGGAGGGGAGCGCTCCCCTATAACTATCTCAGGAGTGCTGGCGCCCCCCCATAATCCATTAGGGAGCATTATAGCACTGCATCAACCCTTTTGCAGGAGCTCTCCTACCTTTAGGAGTGATGGTGCTCCCCTAAACACTACTAGGGAGTGCTACAACGCTCTGATGGCCCTTTTGAGGGAGCGCTGCCGATTCTGGGCAGTAGTTAAGTTGTTGAGATGAATGGGGGAAGGATCCTTTCATTATTGGAAGGCAGTTGGATTCGAATTCATAGTCCAGCCATGATCTTAAGGCAGATCCTCAACTGAGGGAGGAAAATCCTCAACTTCCCCAAGGATATCTCAAGTGGTTAAAACCTCTCCAAGGCTATATAAGCAAGTTTTCTAATGGTGAAAGGGGACTGGAAAGAGAGAATCACACCAAACTTATGATCTTATAAGTGGTGTTGGAACATAGATATTTTGGAGGCAAGAGACCTATGATATCATAGGGAGAAATTAGTGAAGCTATCATCATTCAGATCGTGGATCTTTTGAGCAAGGGGTAGATAAGGAGGACTTGGCGAAACTGCTGCAATCCATCTACGACTGTAAGCAATGTTTTGTCCTCATTAATATAATTTTCTTCGCCTGTTTCTTTCTAATTAGTGTTCAATCTCACATGAATTTGTCTCTTTAATAGATAGACCTATTTCAGGCTAATCTTGATAGAGTAGGAAGCAGTTGTACTTTGTTTGTCTACAGGGCTTATCGAGGAGTGAAAGATTGGAGCTCAACTTGGAGCGTGCAGGGACAAACACCGGTAAAAGGTACTTCTTTTCTCCTTCCTCCTCACACTCTAGTCCACCTAGATCTAAAAGGAAGTCAGTGACCATGATAAGCACTTTCTGTCTTAGAGTTAAGAGTCTAGCTCTTTGAGGAGATCTACCTGTCCGCAGGGAGATTTTCCTTCAACAGAAACTGACGACTCCACTGGGGAATCGAATCAAACTTTTAGTTTTGATATTCCTCATAGACCTTTCCTTACACTATGATTGTGTTCAGACCTTGTTCAACCCTTCATATCTGATTGCATTTTCTGATTGACTCTTTACCCCATCACACTCAGCCTGATTGTCAAAATTCCATTGAAATTTTGGGTTTTGTGGACATTTTTATGAGTTTTTTTAGCCTGGCACCCCCCTTCCCATGTTAGTAGAGTGCTATCACTCCATGAAGGTGTTGGAAATTTTTTTATAATGCCCTGGTGTCCCTTACACCAGAGCGCCAACCCCTTTTTGCACAAAATCTCTTCAAAAATTGCTTTTTTTTAGGTCCAGACCCTGTTTCTTCACTTGATGAGCTACTTTGTGATTCAATGATGCTTCCTTTGACCTTTGAAATGATTCCTCCTGAGAAGTAAACACCTTGTTGTTCAGATTTTATGCCCTTCTTCATTATTTTTGAGTTTTTGCTGTTCAGAGCTTGACATCGATCCCCTGCTTTCTTCTCTCCTATCCGACTGAGTAGGAACTCTAGTGAAGGACATTAGAAGTCTGTGACTCTTCTCATTTGGTTCTTTGAGGTCATATGATCCAATTTATTTCTCCTTCCTTTTGCGTTTTTGATTTTCTTTCTCTTGTTTGATTACAAAAGGGTGTGTTGTTTGTGCGAAATCTGTGTTTTCTTGTCCGAATCTCCTTGATCTGAAAGGGTAGTTGGCAGGAAAAGTTTTTCATTGAATTGATCATCATTCGCATGAAAACGAAAAAAGTACATCTTAATGATTAGTTTTCATATTAGTTTGAATTTCTGAAATGTTGTAGCGTCATATTGAATTTGATTGAGAACAAAATTGGTTGAGGGCATTCCTTATCAAGTGTTTGATAGTGAAAATGACTCTTCCTCTTTCCCTTAAATAGGCATTCATTGAAAATAAATGATTGCTTATCATACTTCATGCATATTTTTGGGAATTGAGTCATCATTCCATCAGTTTCACTTTCGTACACCCTCTGAGTAAACAACAACCATTAAAATCAACACTTAACTAAAATTTATCAGACTTTTTACATCTTTGTTAGCAAACCTACATTAGTTTAAGGTGTAGGGATTTGGAATAGGTTGAAAGGATAAATTTCCAAAGCTATTGAACA
>JASDQU010100571.1:59469-74030 GCA_032191745.1 Picea mariana
TTAAAGAGCATGGAGGGTCATTTGCCGATGATCGATTGTGAGAAACTCTCTTGTAAAATCTCTCTGTAATCTTTTTCTTTGCATTAATAAACTGCTCCAAGTGGCCGCGTTGGCTGGGGCCGTGGATGTTTCCCCGTAGGGGTTTTACCACGTGAAAACATCGGTGTGTTGATCTGGTTATGTGAGTGGTTACTGAAGGTGTTCGTCCTCTGTTGGAATACCTGTGTTGTCGAACAGTTATTGGATTTAATAATCATGACCTTAGTCTTATGAGTATTAACAATCATACCCATATTGGAGCAAAAATCATTGAGGATTCTTAGTTGGTTTTCAAGATCATAGGGTCTCCTTGCCATAAGAACAATATCATAGGCATAAAGAAGAAGATTGATGACTATACCAGTGAGAGTAGGGTCGACACAACCTCCTTTTTCTAAGCAATCTTCTAACTTGTCAATGTATATGCCAAAAAGGGTGGGGGACAAGGGACAACCTTGTTTGACTCCAATATTGCAGTTAATCTCTTTCGACCAGCCCTCAATGTTTTTAAACTTAGCAATAACGTTCTCATACATGCATATTGCAACAACCCTCAACTCAAGAGGCACTTTTATCTCTTCCAACTTATTCCAAACGTTTTTCCTAGGAACCTTGTCAAAAACTTTTCTAAAGTAAACAAAACAACAAAAAATATTGGTTTTAGTATTGCGGAACTCCTCTGCAACAATCCTAAAGGAAATAATATGGTCCATAGTTGAATGATACCTCCTAAACCTGGCCTGGCCTTTATCTCTTTTACCATGACTTTCTAACCAAAGGCTAATCTTCTTTTACAAAATAATTCTATAAAGCTTGGCTAAAATCAGGCTAATCATAATGATCCACTAGTGTTTCCATCTCACAACTACGTCCATGGTTTAGGGAAGCCATGCTTGACTGTTAAATTGAAGATATTATGTATGTGAGGGATAAGAATAGGCCCTCTGATTTTAAAAAATTCAACTTGGTAGCCTTCAATGTCCTTAGCTTTCCCATTTGCAAGCCACTTAACCCCGAACTCTATGTCATCTAAAGAAAAAGCTTCATCCTTTGTAGGGACAATAGGATTGGTATCCATGGCATTAGGGAACTCATAAATACTTTTAAGGTAAGAATTCTAGTCTCTTAAGGGAATCATATTATTTTCTTTAGTATTGCAGTTTAGAATTTGGCTTCAAAACTTCTTAGTATCCAACATAGATAGTTGTGAAAGTTGCTCTTTCCTTTTATTGATATAGTACCCTTTTTTGCCTTTTAATTAGGGATTTTTAGGTGTCTCTTCTTGACTAAACACATTATAAGGGTATTGAACACGAGTTACCTAACAAATGAAACCCATGCCTTAACCAAATATACTAATGAGAATTAACTTAAATTTACAAAAAATTAAAATCAAATAATATTTATAATAAAAAATAAAAATGATCAATTATTTAAAAAAATAAAAAAATCATAAAAACAAAAACTTCGTTACACAAATACATATAAATTATGTAAATTTGTATAAATAAGATCATTGAAATAAATTTATCCTTAACATCAAATACTTGTTAAAACCATAGAAACACAATCTTTGTTAGATAAATGCATATAAATTACCCAACCTCTAATAACAAATACAAATTATATTTTGTTGATAAATAATTTTTATGGGATATTCTATTTTAAAATATAGAAAAAAAATTATAATTTATTTTTTTACACGTATTTTTGAAAAATGGAAAAAACAAAAAAAATTATTATCGAGTAAAATGTTTATTTTCAAACTATTAAATTTTATAACATTGTTTAAATATGTTGTTTTATAATAAAGAAGCAAATTAATTACTTATAACAAGTAATTTAATTTTTTTAATGTATTTTTTTGAAGAGTAAAAAAATTCAAAAAATTACTAATAAAATGTCTATTTTCAAAATACTAATATTTTCAAAATACTAAATTTTAAAATATTATTGTTTTTTATTGTTCATTCACAATATCAATAATATAATACAATTTTAATTTTATGATTATTATTAAAAAAAAATTATCAAACAAAGTATAATTATTGTTAAATATATATAAGCAAATTATAATGTTAGGGATGCCTTTAATGAATCTTTAATGAATCTTTGAAATAGATTAATAGATACAAATTCATAATTAAAAGGAAAAAAATGCATTACATAAATAAAAAGCAAGAAAATATTTTGCACCTATCTAAGTTAGATCCAAAGAAATTTTGAAGGAAAATTTTACCTCAGAAAACTAAAGAAAATGATATGATTCCCCTAACAACTAAAACTCCTACCTTAAAAATGTTTGTGAATTCTCTAATGTCCTAGAAAACGTTCCAAAATTTTCTACAAAGAATGAAGTTTTTTCTATGGAGGACATAAATTTTGGAGTTAAGCAACTCACAAATGGGAAAGGTAAGGACATTGAAGGTTACGAAGATGAAATATTAAAAAATGGAGGGCCTATTATGATCTCTCACATACATAATCCCTTTAATTTAGCAGTCAAGTAGGACTTCCCTAAACCCTTGACTCAAAGCTTCATTGTACCAATTTTTAAAAGTGGGGATAAAAGCAATCCCTCTAATTATCGAACCATTATGATTAGCCCCGTTTTAGCCAAGCTATATAGAAGTATTTGGAAAAGTACATAAGTATTTGTCTAGAAAGCCACGGAAAAAGAGCTAAATGCCAGACCAATTTTAGAGGTTATCATTCAATTGTGGACCACTTTGTCACACTTAAGATCATTGCAGAGGAGTGTTGCAACAATAATTCATTGAATTTAGGAACGTTGTTGACAATGTGCCTAGAACTAACCTTTGGAATAGCTTAGAAGAGATAAAAGTTCCCTCCAGGATGAGAGTTGTTGCGGTAAGGTTATATGTGAATATTATTTCTAATTCTAGGAGCACTGACGGTTGGTCAAAAGAAATTAACCATGGATGATTTTAGGGGATAAATTTCGTTCATGGGCTAATTTTCCATGTTTTTTCCCAAAAAAAGATTCATTATTCTAAAAATGATTCGCCCAAATTCTATAGGATAAAATTATTTTACCTTAAAAATCGCCAAAATTTTATACAAACTATATAGAATCCTTATAAATTTGAATATTTTTACAAAAATATTGCCAAACATTTATAATTCGCATATGAAGGATTAGTAATATTTGCCAAGATTTCTACATTTTAAAACAAATTTCCATCCTTAAAATCATCCCTGAAATTAACTGCAATATATGAGTGAAGCAAGGTTTTCCGCTATCCCCAACCCTTTTTGGCATATACATTGACAAGTTAGAAGATTTTTTGGAAGCCTTAGGTTGTGTTGTATCAATTGTTGCTAGTATAGTTAACATCCTTCTTCTTTATGTCAATGATATTGTTATTATGTCAGGTAATCCCTATGACCTCACTAAGTAGCTTAGAATCGTCAAGAGCATCTTCTCTAGTATAGGAATCATTGTGAACACTGACAAATGAAGGTTATAATAACTAAATCGAACAATATCACCTATGAAACTTCCGTATATGAAAACAATAAGGTGAGTGCAAGAACTTGGTGGCCGAAAAAGTAGCAAGGGAATGACTAAGAACGCACACTCGCAGGAACGAGTGTGCGTTAATAGGAATGTGCATGTGTTCATATACCTATAGGTTTGGATATGTCTGAACCTCCATGTATATTGCCATGTAGGTTGAGTGGCAAGACCACATGCGCGGTCTTAAGAGCATGTGCACGGTCTTACTGATAAAAATATATTAAGGGCCTGAGTACAATTTATGCCCATTGTGCATGAATAGTACTCATGCTTCTCTCATTGGGAAAACATAGTGGAGCTAGAGAAGAGGAAGAAAGGGAGGAGGGGGCCACCATGTCCAAGTATGTTACATTTTTCTTAATTTTAATCCAATTTAGTATTTTTCTCCCAATAATCTAAATTTAAAAAAAAAATGTCATTTTTTATTTTAAATAAAAAAGGAACCCAATTTACATGCCATGGTTTTTAAATTGCAGCATATATAAAACAATGGAACCCTAAGACAATTTAAACCTCTCACAAGAAAACCAAGAATATCAAAACCCCAAACCACCACCACCACACAATGTAAACACTGAAATTGAGGACGGTTTGGTTATATTATGAACCCTTGAGGATCAATTAAGGGAGACTAGAGAGCCTAGTAGAGTCTCCTTGGCCATTTCTCTGGAAATCATTGTGTAGTACATTGCAAGTGCCCAAAGGAAATTGACCTATATTTTTTAGTATAGGGCACAAATGTATGAGTATTATAGCAGTGGTTTGGACAAAAACCAAGTCAAAGAACTGGGCATTTCAAAAAAATAAATATTGTTTATTTTTAGGGATCCTAGGAATGGACAAGAACTACCATTGAATAGGAAATGCATCTCCATTGACTAGTGCATCCATCCCCAAATTATTCAAAACTAGATGGATAGGTGGTACATGGTTTTTTATAAACCTCCCTGCAATAACAGAGACATTCCCTTATATTTTCTGAGAAAATTATGGGTAATCATGTCAACTACTTCGACATTGATGACTTCCATGGGGTGGGTCGTGGTTCCGCACAAGACTGATAGCATGTGAGGTTCGACCTCGATTTAAGTCCCCATCCCCCAAGACGAAGGCCTGAACCACCTACCCAATGTCCTCTTGTTGCAGATAAATTGCAACAAGTACAACTGGCCATCTCTGCATTGACTCATAGCCTAGTGCAACACAGTAGCTTCGTTGCACTATCTCGATAGGAGTTGCTTGCTAGTGACATTGATAGAGGATTTGGATCATCAACATGCACATGAGAGTACAGTGAGGAGAGGGCACATGGACATAGCAATTGTCCATGTGAACCTCACAGATGCTTGAGTTGCGGGAAGACATGTTATGGGCCTATAGAGCCTAATGGACAACATAGCTTCATGGAGGAGGTTAGTATCTTAACCCTATCTATGTTCTTCATCGTTATATATTTATTTTTTATTTTGTGTGTGTGTGTGTGTGTGTGTGTGTGTGTGTGTGTGTGTGTGTGTGTACGATTGTGTGTTTTTTTGTAGTTTTTGCATCCCAACAACAGACCCTCTATGCCTATGAATGCATCAGTGCCTATCCCCACCATTGATGCAACAACAAAGACAACATGTTCATTGGGTGCACCGTACAGACAGGTATGTATCACATTTGATAGATTCATCATATTCATTTCTTTATTTTATGACATCCTCAATTTCTGTATATGTTTTATTTTTTCTACAGGATTTGGCACCAGGCAATGTCAGGGATTGTCCATATGGGATGGACAAGTCACCAACGTCACATGTATAATGTGTAAAGTTAAATATTGTATAATTCTCAAATCGTTTTTTTTATTTTTTTGAATTTTACTATTTGGTACTAATAGTTAAATTTTATTCATGTGTATGCAGGTTGTCGACATATTTTCTAGGTATAGTAGTATTGCACCCCCTGGGAACCTGGTCATTGCTTATGGGTTTCCTTTCCCTAGGCCTAGGGTGTCAAAATCACTTGTACATCTTGTGAGGGTCCATCACAACCCACTTGTCTACCACCCACCCCCACCACCACTTTCGACCCCATCGAAAGAGACTACCACAATAAGGTTGTCTCTGAGAAGTTCATACAACCTAGTGCTCCATCTTCCAGTGAATCTCCATCGATGCCTGAGATATTCATGGTGAGATAATTCATTGATGATAATTTTTTATGTTTCATGAATTTGTTTTTACGTATATTTGTTTAATTTTCTTGACTTAATCCTTGTAACTGATGCAAGGTGGCATTGCAGAGAAATTGGGGTCATGGAGGAGGGAAACACCCTCACTATTGAAAGTTTCATATGCAATGAGTTATCTTAGATTAAATTACAAAGTATCAATTTGTATGTATATTAATTCATTGATGAAAAAGACTTATAACATTGTTTATTCTTTGTGCAGTCTCCAGAGCATCCAAGCATGTCCAGGCCTAGAACCTCTCGAGGTGAATCCTTGAGCAAGAGAAGAAATATATATTTCTAGGATGCTCCTGAGGACGGAGAGTGTGGAAATGGTCAATGATTGACCAACTACTACCATTTTGTAGCTAGGCCACGATATAGATTTCTTTTATGTTAGGGCACTTGTTGTCGCTTTGTATTTTGGGCACAAGTTTCCATTTTGTAAAAAATGTACAATTTAGATGATGTTGAATATATATATATACACACACACACATTTCATGGCACATTTTTTATGATTCTCATTGTTTCTACATATGATGTGATAAATATATGAATTTCAAAGTGTATGAATTTTATGTGTATTAATCCCTTTATTTGTTTCTAAAGTGATTATAAATACTTGCATTACGCATTAAGGAGTAACTTATGGTGGAAAAGATTGCTAAGTGCTAAATCTGTAAGCAACTAATGGTTCCCAAGTAGCATTGCTTGCTAATCAACCATGTATCTCTCCATCATCGATAGATCATTACTTCTAAATTATTTGCATGAATTTTGTGGATATCCATATTCTAACTCACAACCAACAATATGGACTACCTCTTGAATTATCTCCATCTAAATCCAATGACAACCCACACTCAAATAGTGGTCACTTGAAAATATTGTGACCTTAAAAATGGCATATTTCAATAATCTATTATAAAAAAAAAAAACTCATTTATCTTCTACATAAGTGTAAATCACTTAACAATTTGAGCTCAATGCTATTTTCTAGGGCACACACATTATTCCCCTATTTCTATGCATGACATATATAAAATCATTTGATTTATGTGTAACTCGTCATAAATGCCAAAAAGACTAGTCAAGGACTCATTAATGCACATGTTTGTTTAGATTGTGTAGTGGGTATATGTAAATTTCGTTAAATGCATCAATTATTAATAACATGTATTCAGTCTTCCATGATGTCCACTAAACTTATTGATTTTGATCAGTAGAACGAGAGAGTTCACATGGAAACTAGATCTTAGAATGGGTATCATTTTCCACCTACAAATAAAGGTTTTGAGGTTACATTTCATGACACACTATAGAAAGTAATGATATGCTACCAAAATTCCTCTAGGGAGACTTGAAACCCTTATTCTTTTCCCTTCACCATATATGAGAATTTATTGCACATTCCTACCCAATTTTTGGGTTAGAGCACACAAGGAGTAAAAGGACGCTCCCAAACCTAATCACAGAAACCTGTTGATGCCATGCCATGCCATTGTCATGCCATTGTATTTCATTTCCAAGTAATTCCATTCATAATAATCCCATTCATTACTACTACATGGACCATAGAAGCAAGAGAATTTTCTCATCCATATTTCAACTATTGCATTGTCTAATGTTCTAACTAAATGGAATCCATGAGTGTCCTGGATTGTTTTGCATTGATACCATTGTGATCGATCTACATCGACCACCTCCCAAAAATATCTATGTACATGTCCTTTATTGTGTGATTTTTATTCACGGGTTCCTGTTCCCTCTCCCATTACTGAACAACACCATTCAATAATGTATTTTTCATCTCGAATGAGGGAATTAGTAGTGAACTTCATTTCTTTTCTGCGTAATGCTCTTTTTATGCATGCACCTGCTCCACCATGCTCCCATTTCCTTTCCCTGGACTAAAAATAGTTCCAAATGTGTGGTACCTTTATATTTTTGTGCAACATACACATCCATTGAAATACATGAGCATTTTTCAACTGGCCTATGCAACCATATGTTGAAGGAAAATCTCCCTGCGGACAGGTAGATCTCCTCAAAGAGCTAGACTCTTAACTCTAAGACAGAAAGTGCTTATCATGGTCACTGACTTCCTTTTAGATCTAGGTGGACTAGTGTGTGAGGAGGAAGGAAAAAAGAAGTACCTTTTATCGGTGTTTTTCCCTGCACGCTCCGAGTTGAGCTCCAATCTTTCACTCCTTGATAAGCCCTGTAGACAAACAAAGTACGAATACTTCCTACTCTATCAAGATTAGCCCGAAATAGGTCTATCTATTAAAGAGACAAATTCATGTGAGATTGAACATGAATTAGAAAGAAACAGGCCAATCAAATTATATTAATGAGGACAAAACATTGCTTACAGTCGTAGATGGATTGCAGCAGTTTCACCAAGTCCTCCTTGTCTACCCCTTGCTCAAAAGATCCACGATCTGAATGATGATAGCTTCACTGATTGCTCCCCATGAGATCATAGGTCTCTTGCCTCCAAAATATCTTTGTTCCATACCACTTATAAGATCATAAGTTTGGTGTGATTCTCTCTTTCCAGTCCCCTTTCACCATGAGAAAACTTGCTTATATATCCTTGGAGAGGCTTTAACCACTTGAGATATCCTTGGGGAAGTTGAGGATTTTCCTCCCTCAGTTGAGGATCTACCTTAAGATCATGGATGGACTAGGAATTCAAATCCAACTTCCTTCCAAGAATGAAAGGATCCTTCACCCATTCATCTCAACAACTTAACTACTGCCCAAAATAGGCAGTGCTCCCTCAAAAGGGCCATCAGAGCATTGTAGCGCTCCCTAGTAGTGTTTAGGGGAGCGCCAACACTCCTAAAGGTAGGAGCGCTCCTGCAAAAGGGTTGATGCAGCGCTATA
The DNA here is from genome assembly GCA_032191745.1 of Picea mariana. Lineage (NCBI taxonomy): Eukaryota > Viridiplantae > Streptophyta > Pinopsida > Pinales > Pinaceae > Picea > Picea mariana. Next base: position 68,160 of record JASDQU010100571.1, read on the forward strand.
ATGCTCCCTAATGGCTTATGGGGGGGCACCAGCACTCCTGAGATAGTTATAGGGGAGCGTTCCCCTCCAAAAACTTAGTTTTTTGAGTGTTTTCATATGGCAAAAGGTTCACGAGCCTAGTTAACCTTTCCTCCTCTTCCAAATCAAGTTTTTGACATGTGTCAAGTGTCCTCCTAATGTCGTTTATAGGAACGACATAGGCATCATGGAAGTATGCTTCCCTGACAATTGCGACACTTGTGAGAAAAATGTGACACTTGCGACCTTTGTAATGACGACACTTGCGACACTATCAAAGTGAGTAATTTTGATGTGTAACAGATTACCCCCCAAAGTATGAAGTTAGAAGACAGAAACTGATAACTGAAATGCTTTGTATACTTTCAAGAAAGGGTATAGACATGGAGAACCTGACAAAAGCTGCACATAAGCATCCAACAAATATTATGACATGTTTCAAATCCAAGGCAAGCATACCTATGCTTGGGTGATCAAGACTTGCAAGATATGGCCGCCATAAAATACACTGTGGATCCATAATTGTATTGATAAAAAAGGTATAGCCACTGAAAATACATTGTGGATCTATACTTCCATGACCTGAACTAATTGTAGCCACGAAGGATACACAGTGGATCTACGAGATGACAAGACATAGCCACGACCAATATAAAGTGGATCTATGTAACAGTATATGTGTCATTGTTCAAAAGAAACTCCATCGCAACTTGGGAAAAGTATATATCAAAGTGATCACTCAACCCAAGGTCTTCTTACCGATCCCGATGTAGTACAAATCTAACCATGTGAATATATGTCCTGATGTCGAACATGGCAGAAACCACTTGATTACCGGTCAATGATGTAAACCGTTAACAAGCGCAAGGGAGATCACCATTAATGTCAATGATTCCCAAGGTACTCTAGTACATTCCAACAAATGTGAATGGATGAGATGAAGTCGAACATCTGTGGAATCATCTGATCAGAGGTCAATGATGTAAACCCACTGTCGAATGTGAGGAGGCCTGCCATTGAGGCATGCAGGTCCCAAAGTACTAACTGGTTTCTAAGTCTAATCCCTGGATAATGTGTTGAAGTCGACAGGAATAGGCTCATTGAAGGAGGGCCTTGATGTATCCCCCATCAATGACACGAAACGGACATAGAGATGTAATTGGTAGATTAAATGAACATGGACTGACACAGGTATTGAGACAAGATATTTGTGATGGCTGACTCTCGAGCTGAATACTTCCTTTGAACACTGAGGCACAACAGCGGAAATGTGACATGGACCAAAACACGATAATTTAGTGGATACTGTGACTTTCATCAGGTGACCCAGAGGAGTGAAATAAACTCAAAGGATTGGCTCAGTGCAAAGGTTCAATAGATTATAATGCGTAAAAAAGACACAGTGCCGTGTTCAAGGGTGACTCTAAGAGTTACTCGGTGATGTTCTCAAAAACTGCTTGGCTTGCTGCTTTCAATTTGTTCCCCCATCCAGATAGACGAGTACCTCTTTTTAATTTAATGAGCTCGAGGAGGATAACACATTATCGATAAAACTCACCTTCGGTAAGTTCCTCTTCCTTTGTTTAATGAACTAGAAGAAGTAAGGGTTCAATCCCATATGGGCCTGTCGATGTTTTGTTTAGTGATTCCAAAGACAGAAAACTCGAAGGTTTTTCATGATTATAGAGTCTGGAAAAAACACTTAAAAGAGAACTCTCTTAGTTCCTTTTTCGTAAAGTAGTCCGACGAGACCGAAAAAGAGATAAACTATCGCTCAACAGACATTTTCTTCAAATACTTTAACGAGTGTGAAAAGAACAAGGTCTCTCGGTAATCTTTTCATGTTCAGAGAGTCTGAAAAGAACTTAAAGATGACTCCAGTGTTGTCCTTTTTCGTAATGTTAGTCGTGCGAGGCCGAAAAAGAGATAAATTATCACTCAAAAGACGCCCTTTCAAACCATTTAACGAGTGGGAAAGGAAGCAAGATCACTCAACAATTCTTTCATGTTTAGAGAGTCTGAAAAGAGCTTAAAGGAGACTCCAGGGGGTTCCTTTTTCGTGTATCCATACAGGTCCGAAAAAGAGATAAAATTCTACCCGGATGCATTCTCATGTATTTACGAGCACGAGAAAGAACAAAGACTAAGATCGATATGCCCCCAACATGAAAGCTAGTGGATTAACTCTAGAATGATCATCAAAGGCTGGAGACATGCCCTCCAAGCTTCAATTCAGTCACTGACTTCAAGGTCGTCACCAATTTCTCTAGTAGATGAGAAAAAGGAGAAGGGTGGATGAAAAGAAGGTTCAAGAGAGGTGACTATTTCATTTTTTAATGAGATTGACACAGGAAAAGAATTATGCTCAAGGCCTCTATTTCATTTTTTAACGAGCTTTCCACAAAGAAGAGAAACTATGCTCGTGGTTTCGTCCAGATCATGGCTTCCAAGAGGATAATGCTCTGGAAGGGTACCATGTCGAAGGATAAAACGTGGTCATGGCCTCCAAGAGATCTTCACTGGATGGAAGATAATCACTTGAGAAGGAACACATGTCGAGGGTCATGACAGGGGTAAGGAGATCGGGCTCCAATAACCCTACCGAAGAAATCACCATGTCAACTACCAGATCCAAAGCATCAGAAGTTGAAATCATGGGAGACAACGCCACATAATTTACATGCGGCAAGGGTGATACTGTCTACATATAAGAACCACTTAAGGAGGTAACCTAGTTGATCAATAGTCACAATTCTTCCATTGTGAGGAAAAGATATCACAAGTAAAAGAGTGGATACAATAGCTTTCATAGCATAGACATAATCCCGCCCAAGGAGTAAAGTGAAATCCAAGGGGTCTCGGACTACCATGACATCGATAAAGACAGTTTTCTCTCCCAAAGTTACAGGAAACTGAGGAAGGATCCCTAAAGGTTGACTAGTTCTTCTGTTAAAAGCTAACATATTCTGTGTAACGGGTGCAAGCTGAGGACAACCCAAAGCGTACCAAGCAACAGAAGACAAAATACTAACGGACGCACCTTCATCTATCAACGTTTGAGGAATGTCCCGACCATGAACCTGTACTGTAATCTGGAAAGGAATGTGAGAGGGAAGACGAGGTCTAGTTAGCACACCCTAATCAAAAAGGATGTCTTCAGTACTTGGAGGGGGTTTCACACGAGAATGAGGGATGCCCCCCAGCATGATAGAGTTTGTATCAATGAGAAAAACATGGGCAGTATCAGTTGTACTCTCTAGAGAGAGAGTAGGATCGTCCGATGATTGGATCGGATCGACCAATGGTGGACTTGGATAGACCACTTTATCACTCTTCAGAGGAAGAGTGGGATTGACTGAGGAAGGGGCTGGATCAGTCACTTTGACATTCCTTAATGGAGGAATGGGATCGATCGACGGTGAAACCGAATCGACCACTTGAGTTTCATTCTCCAAGGGAAGAATGGGGTTGACGGGTGGAAATGGATCAACCACTTTGGTGTCACTCTCTAACGGAAGAGTGGGATCAACTGAGGATGAAAACAGATCGACCACTTTGGTGTCACTCTTTTGATGAACAAGGGGGTTGATTGATGATGGAACTGGATCAGCTACTTGGGTTTGTGGTTCAATCGAGGAGGAAACTAGATTGACCATCTGATCAACCGGACTGACCGGGGATGGAATTGGATTGACCAATCCATCAACCAATGATGGGTTGGAAGAAAGCTTATGATAACCTTTTGGAAGTTGAAGTTTTTCCAAAAGAGAAGTGATCAAAATATGGACCAGGGGTCAAATTTTAGCCAAAAAATCAACGTTCTTGGAATTGCTTCAAAACGAACGAGAGTGTAGCCCTCATCATCACAAATCCAACGCAACTCGTTTCGTCTCAAACGAACATCGGGAGCGAGAGATATAGCAATCTGTTCGAATCGCCAAACAGGTAAAAAAAAGTGTTGACTGTGCAGTCCGTACAGTCTATACGGATGCTGACGTGGCATGACCGTACGCTGACTTGGCAGAGGTTACGTGGCTTGACCGTACATCCGTACGATGATGTGGAAGATTTTGGTTGGCAGTTGAGGTCGAATGGTATCTTGACACGTGACATTGTTTGGTCAAATGATTGGGTGCCACGTGGCCCAATCATGGGCTGCCATGTGGCACCCCGGTATTTGCTAATGGTTTGCTTGTTAATACTACGGGTTTCATTGTATTTAAATTACATTAAATTATGATATGGGCGCGACCAGGCTGGGGCTTAGCCCCAGCCCCCAGTCGCATGTATTCATATATATGACCGTTGGTTTATAAACGGAGTGCGCGGGCGGGGTTTTTAAAAACTTGTAGCTCATGGTTCCTTTGTGTTATGCCATGTGACCTTAACCTTTGGCATGCGGGTTTTGGTGTTCAACGGTGTTTAGCCCCTTTTGTTTATGCGCGAGGTCATATGACCCACCATATGCCCAGGTGCTAGGTGGTTAGGGGCTGGAGGTGCCCTAACCGTCCTACGGTTTGCACCGTTGGTGCGGTTGTGCCTGGTGCTGGGTTTTTTATGCCTTAAATGGTGTGTGTGCCGGGTTCATGCAACAAGGGTGCATTTTGGCGAACCAGTTTCAGCATGGTTGAAGGAGGAAAACGGAGGAGGCCTAACTTCTTCATCTTTTGGCCGATTGAGGTGCTGTAAAAGCCTAGCTAGGGGTTTTTGGACGTCCTGGATCCATTGGTGCTGTTATCAAGGCCATTTGAAGACTTCTTCTATAGTTTTTTTACCATTGAAGTTTCAGGAAGCTCCAGGGAGCTTTAAGCCCTCATTGATCGAGGACATGGTTTGGTGAGCCTATGTTTGTTTTCTGTGATTGAATAATCATTTTTGGCTAATTAATATGCTCTGAACACATTGGGACAGGTTTCAGAGGCTTTTGAGGACTTTTACAGGTGTATTTTCCAAAGAGAAGCTCAGGGAAGCTTATGGCCACATGTAGAAGAGGTCATGCCCGGATGAGCCATGATCCGTTTTCAGAGTTCTATTAGTCATTTTTGGGGGTTTTATGTATTCTGATCTCAATGGTATAGTCTGTTTTTCCATTGGAGTTGAGCAATAGCTTGTAAAAGAACTTTTGACAAATTAATCCCAGAGAGCCAAGTCCATTGATGGAGGCTCAAGGAGATGTAGCCCGGAGGGGGGTGAACTCCTTTATCATCTTGTTCTTGTTGTGAGTTTGATGGTTTATTTGATGCAAGTTGTGTTGCTGTGTATTTGTTTAAAGTACATATTTAACCATATAAAATAACAATTCCTCACACATAAACATTTACAAGAAGATGCATGAACTTAACACATAATTTTATCTTGCATATTTATACACATGAAGCAAGGTCCTGTAAAGTTTATTTTAATGAAGTAGCGGGTGCTTGCATAGAATAACAAGTCAGCCTTCTATTTTCAGATCAGGTGGTATCAGAGCATAGTTTGTTTTGCTCATGTGTTTGCCATTGATAGCTTGAGATTTAGCTATTGTTTTTTGTGCAAGTTTTGTGTTGAAGTTTGATATCTTGCAAGGATGGAGGAAGCTTCAAGCATTGATAGTTCTCATACATTTTCATTATCTAAATTCTTTGACAAAGAAGAGATTCTAACTATGAGAGATTTGATGAAAGATATGTGTGAAGACGGAAATGTGTGCATTGCCCTTGAAGAGCAGTTGATGGCCATGAAGCAAGAGAAAGACCAACTTCTTCAAAGGTTGCATGAGATGGAGATTCAACTCCATGAGGCAAATGAAACCCTTACCAAGTACATGCATGAACATGAGGTATGCAATGTTAGTTTATCTTCTAATTCCTCACC